>CAXIVR010000009.1:60166-99958 GCA_964035755.1 Teleogryllus oceanicus | reverse complement strand
AAGGGTTGGAACATCGAACCAGTCATGACGCAGCGGGGACGACGAGCGACCAAAAAACCAGGTTAACTGATGGCGAGGGGAAGGAGATGTCGAGGTAAAGAACTGCAACTTCATCTAACTTCGAGGTAACTTACTTCGAGGTAAAGAACGGCAATCTGTTGGGAAATCGTGTAGCTTTAAAATACCAGGCGAAGCGTCCTAAAATAGGTGAAAGTTCCAAATAATTACTGGGAGAAATATTACGAACGTATAAGCGGCAGTTTAGATTTCATTCATCTTTACGCACTAGTAAATTCGTTCGAATGCCATCCCTTTGTACAACTTTTCTAGAGTGAATTATGATTTTTCATGTAGTGAAAGTGATTTTGTTTGAAAGTCATGCTTTCATTGTATTATGTCAGGGATAATTAGTTGCTATAATTTGTAAAGGACCCAATTGAAGTAACGTGTGTGTCACGTTTGTTCTTGTGTTTGAGTTCACAGCATTGTAGTAAATGTGCAGCTTAAGGCTGACACCTGTGAACAGTCTATGATAGAATAATTGTAGAGAATCATTTAAAGGGCTGTGCAAGGAGATAACTTAAGAATAACAAGAGTTAAATGAGGTACATGAAATAATGCAGAAAGAGGTAGAAGCAAAATAATTGTGAATAGTACTTATTAAAGTATTCAGGCAGTCGAGGTGACGCCTATACATTTTTTGTGGTTGTGTTTTTTTTTTGTTTTATGTTTCTTTGCAGTGTCTATCTTGCAAAGTGCAAACTTGTATTTTTGTACCACTGTGTAATTTGTGTTTTACTGAATATATGCTCATTTTCCCAAAATTTTTACCTAATTCATTGTGTCAAGGGTTCAGACCTTTCTCATACCCGAAATATCCTGCTTCCTGAGAATTCAAGTCGTTACAAGCAATCATTGTTTCACGATTTATCGCCACCGGCTGGAAGGTAGTGGGTGGGCGTGTTACAAATATATATATATATTGGGACGTAACCGAATATTGGATTAAAAAAAAAATACATTTTTTTTTGTTATTACTGTTCAGAAGCGTGCGTGCCCCAACCGGTGCGACCTAAATCACTTCGCACGCATCTACGCCGCCCTTAGCGTCGCCGAGCAAGGGGGTGAGTGTTTAGATAACGCCTCCGAAAACCCCTCAGGGACCACCGACCAGGCTCCACGCGGGCGGGCGCGGCGACCGCTCCGTGTTTGTTTAAAGGAAGTGTGGGGAGAGAGCGTTCGGGAAAAATTCCATCAAAATTACCGACAAGACGCGTAATCTGATTGGAGCAATATTATTTTCGGCGAGTAACTTTCGGCCAGTAACAACACGCCTTCCAAAATTTCTGTAGAAACTCCAGAACATTCATGGAAATTGGGGGAAGAGGTTCGTGGCGCTGAGACGCGCTGAGGGCAGACAGAAGCGGGAGGTCTTGGACAGAGAGGGCGCGGGACGCCTAAGTCGTCCCGGACACAGAGGCGGGACGCTCATGTTATAGGGGTGTGGGACGCGGAGGTCATCCGAGTTGTGTAGGCGCTAGGATAGCGCGAAGTAGCATGATTAGAGTGCGATTTGTGGTATTATCGCACCGCGTATCATTAGATTGAGAAAAAAGAACTTTATCTAGTAATGTTATTTGTTTCTCTGCTGTTACGCCCGCGCCGTGTATCGCAAGTTACGCGATTACGAAAATTACGATCTGTCGTCACCGATCTGTCGTCACCGCTACCGCCGACGTCCCAGCTGATGTCGGTTAACTCTACTTCTCTTGAATGGGAGCAGGTGCGAGAGGGAATCCCCTCCGCCCTAAAGGGCGTGCCGTCCAGAAGAAAGGAGCCCAGCTGTGTTGCCTGTTTGGAGGCCGTTCACCCCAGCGCTCCTCCTGCCGCAGCGGTGATTCTAATAATCTGTCGAGCTCCGACAGACAAAACAAAATTCATTCGCCCTTCAGGCTTACCTGGACTGTTGTCAACATTCAGAAGGTGCAGGCCGCGCATTGGCCCCCTTTTTTTCTTTTTATTTGTTAGCGCATCTTTTTTTTTTGCTTTATTTGTTTTAAAGTAATTTGATCGTATTAGTTTTAAGATTGCATGAAAAAAAAAAAAAAAAAACAAGGGTTTAAAAAAAAAACTGAGCTCAGATAATAATGTCAATTTACCATTTTTTAATTTCTCATTAAATTTACATTTTTGTCTTTAAACTTTCTTTCAATTGACCTCTCACGTACCACGTCCGTCCACAACCTAAATTTCAGGTCTACCCGTCACCTGAGCTAGCCGGCAATTACAGCACAGGTAGGTGGGGCGTCGCAAAGGGCTTTCCCAAGTGGGGCCTAATTAGTATCTTTGATACCCCAGTAAAACGCCTCAAATTTAATTTGTCTTAAAATAAATATTGTTACTTTTGAATTACTGTGTATTGCTGCACGACAAATTAAATTTGAATTTTTTTTATAATATTAAGCAAGAAATGGATGGAAGGACGTTGCTACGAGGTTAATTATTTGTGGACTGTTAATGATATCAGTTGGATTTGTATTCTGTTTGTAGTGTTACTATTTTTGTCTTGTGTTGTGGAAAATCGTGTGCGCGTTTCAAGAAAAACTGGAAATCGCAAGTTATTCAAAATGCTGGACGAATCGGTGTAGACGTGGGAGGTGATGACAGCTCAGGGGACAGTCTGCGCATGAAATCACCTTAAGTGATCTCATGCAGTTCTAACGAAACAAGCAGAGAATTATGAAAATTTAAAATCGAATTAAAGAACCAGATTTCGGAAGTGGGGGGAAATGGACAGAAAATTAATTTGGATTTTCAGAACACGAGAAAAAGTGTCAGGAAAGATTTGATAGATTAGATAACTGTTTAGATAACCAATCCGCAAAACTTGTAAAATTGGAAGAGAAGTTCACCATGAAATCGGATCAGGGAAAATCAACTGAGGGTAGGTGCGAGAAATTGAGAACACCGTTGAGAAGCTGGGTCAAGGGGGAATTCAAGGACCGAAACGAAAGAAAATTTAAACCTACAGTCTGAAATTCCCCAGAAATTGAGCATGCGACAATAAAATAGAGGCGTGTTGTGAGTCAGTAAATGGAAACATTGCGGGGTTACGCCGAAAATGAACGGCAAATTCACTCGGTTGGAAAAAAACTTCACTCTGAAGTTAGTCAAATTCACGAAAGGTAGAAAATTGAAAAGATAGGTGATAGTAGTGGGGAAAGTTTCAGGAAAGGAAACAAACTAAGAAAGAAATAGATAAAATGTGATTAATCTGGAAAAGGAAAAGTACAAAAAGAAATGGAAAATCATCCAATTACGAACGCGTCTGCTGGTTCTGGATTAAAATTTTCGTGGGCTCCTCCTCAGAATCTTTGTTTTTCAAATGGGACGAAAACCCGAAAGTTTTTGGATCGTGCGAAAATTATATAAATTTGACAAAGGCGGTACCGCCTCACTAAAACCAAGATTTATGCAGGAACTTTTACGGGGTAACCCCGCACACTGGCTCACGGTTAACACCTTTTCCCAGACTTACGAGGAATTCCGAACTCGTTTCTTTCACGTTACTGGGGAGAGCAGCGACGTTACGAGTTCGAGAGAAAAATTCTCGAGTAGAGGGGATAAGCGAAGAAACCAATCATATTTAGATTACGCCATGGAAAAATTTCGGCTATTAAACTATGTGATCCGACGACAGATGATAAAAAGATTATCTGGCCCCCTAACCCACACTTTCCTACTTACGTGCAAAACCTTATTAACAGTGTACGATTTGACAATCTTGATCATTTTCAAGAATTGCTGGCGCAATTTGATAGAACGCGGTCAAACCCTTATGAAGAAAATTGGGACCGAAATCAAGGTTTTCGCCCGAGGAAGATAATCGGAACAGGCAGTCGGGGCGCCGTGATGATCAGGTCAGAGGAATGGGAACAACCCGTCCGCCCCCAAACTCAAATGACCGTAATAATAACACAACTAGTAGGAATGGACATCAGGATTCCATAAGCCCGAGTCCGTCAAACTAGACCCGTTTGGGCTTTCTGATCTGGGTTCCAAACGAATTATCTCAGAGATCCCAATATTCAAACTGTGTCAGTCAATTATGCCTTTTTGACCTAAACGACGACTTGAATGAACTTGTCAGAAAACGAGCAGAAAATGTCCGGTTGTGGAGTTTCTATTGAAAATTTTAGTGTTCAAGCTTTGATAGACACTGGCAGTGAAATCATGCAATTTCTAGGAAGTTCTACTCAAAACTATTAAGCGAGCGCATCCCAATACCAACTCTCCCCACTATTAAATTTTTTGTTATTGGAGTAGGAAAGAAAAAAGTAAACCAATTACTATGCAGGCTTTGCTTTCTTTAAAATCGAAATTTTATTTGATGTCCATGTTTGATCATAGAGGATCTGAATTAGACGTAATATGGGTTGATTTTTAGGGGAAAATAATGGAGTAGTGGATTTTCTAGGAATCTTGTGAGCTTCGGTGAGAATAGGAAATTGTAATCAGGACGACGGTGATGACAAAATAGAAATCGGCATTTCATGCGCGTCCTGAGTATGGGGATGACTGAGTGGGGTCATAAGCCGTGTGCCGATAATGTTTTCTGACCCGAACGGTCCAGCTGCAAAGAATGCTTCTCAAATTTTAAATGTTTTTGATCGTCCTGTACGTCCAATTAAAGACTTTTGCTTTCGAATTCGGGTCACGATGATTCACCTTTTAAAATGAAAAATTATCCCATTCCACAGTCGATGAGGAAGTAGATAAAAACTGTTAAAACTATGCTTAGCGAGGATAATTGAAAGATCTGTAACAGTTATTTGAACCCTATTGTAGTGGTAAAGAAAAAGACGGGGTAAGGATTTGTTTAGATGCTCGACGGATCAACGAGGTTACTATCCCAGAAAACGAGGCACCTCAGAACACTGATGAAATTTTATGAAATTTAATAAAACAAAGATTTTTCGGCTTTAGATTTTTCAGCTCGTATTGGCAAATTGCAATTACCCAGACAAACAGAAAATTCACGGGATTTTTGTACAACGGGTTGACGTACGTCGGGAAAGAATGCCTTTTGGTCTGAAAAACAGGGAGCAGCCTTTATTCGTTGTCCTCGATGAAAATTAGGCGACGAAATCAAACAATTCGTCACCCTTATATCGACGATATTGTAATTTCATCACAAAATTTCCAGGAACATCTCGGTCATTTAGAACAGTTTTTGGGAATGTTTGTCGGTACACACATGAAATTGAATCTTAATAAATCACAATTATGCACGTCAAAATTTCATTTTGGGTTACCGCGTTAACAGAGGGTGTACGAATTGAGGAAGGTCAATCCCATAGACCAGATTTCACGCCCACAAAATGCCAAGCAATTAAAAGGATTTTTAGGCATGCGTCTATCAATCTAGATTTTTTCCCAGGTTAAGGATTCTTACGGCACCTCTCGTAAACCTATTGAGAAAAGGAACAAATGGCACGGGACAGATGAGCATGACAGACATTCAAAAAATTAAGGTAGTTTTGCCAGGCCATTACAGTAAACCACCGGACTTTCAGCCATTTTATTTAAGACTGACAGCCAACGTAGGCATTGGATGGTTTAACACAGCCTGATAAAGATGATCCAGGTCATAAAATTGTTGCGGTCCCAGCAGGGTATTGAGGTCTAGTGAATTGCAATACTCAATTACAGAGAAAGAGGCTTTATCAATTGATGGGCTTTACAGAAAAAGCTTGGGTACCTGGCTGGTAGGAAATTTTATATTATCACGGACCATAAAGCGTTAATTTTCAAAACGCTGCCACTGCACCCAAAGCCAGATTGTTACGGTGGGTGTTGCTAACAATTCGACTTTGAAATCCGGCATTGTCCCGGAATTAATAATCCTATTGCAGATTTTTAAGTCGGTTACCATACGCATCAAATCAGAAAATTCCCGAATGAAACAGTTATTTTATTAATGCCATTAATTTAAATGTGACCCTATTCCGGAAATGACCAGGGAAACTTCAAAGGTTACAGGAACAAGATGCCGTTATTAGAAGCAAAACTATTTTGCAGAATTCTTTAGATCAAAATGACCCCCTTTCGAAAAGTTAAATCAAAATCCCGGCTTAGTTAAACTTTCTAGTAATTTTGTTATGTTCGAACCCAAAAAAAGCCAGATGAGGTATCGTATTTGGATACCTACAGAAATTACTGACAAAATTATACCCATGTTCACCAAAGCACGGGCATTTCGGTGGAAATAAGATCCCAAAGTACTTCTAACTTTCGCATACTGGAAAGGCATGTGAGACAAACTAGAGCCACGGTCTCGAAATGTGTCACCTGTCGAAGACTAAAATCCTAATAGGCATTTATGAAAGGCCCGATGAACACGTTATCGCATCAGCCCAAATGAATTGGCCGCCTTGATCTTACGGACCGGTACCTAGCGAGGGACGGTTACAAACACATCCTCTTCAAATTTATTCCTTTTCTAAATTTACACAGCTCTATCCGATAACGAGACCTACTGCACAAAAAATTTTTTAAAACATTGATCCGGGATTTCTTTCAGACTGCAGGGTCTTACCAGAAAATTTTAAACGATCATGCCTCCCAATTTACCGGGAAAGTTTGAAACAAACACTAGAAAATGAAGGAGTCTCTGTTAAAATTTTTTCCCCCATCAGACATCCTCAATCTAACTTGAGTGAGAGGGTCATGAGAGAAATCTCACGTTTATTCCGAGCTTACATCCCTCAAAATCATAAAGAATGCCTCTACTAATTAGTAACATTAATGACTGGGTTAATATTATAGAACATGATTCTATTGGTATGACGCCGTATGAGGCGCATTTCGGGAAAAAAAACCTAAACATTTTTTCCTTTTTTGGCCGATTGGGGGGACGGGAGGTCCCTAATTACGAAACCCGTTGCAGGATTATATTAGATAATATCACTAAAAATGCCAGGAAGAGGAAGCCCTCGTAAAGAACCCTACCACTTTCACGTGGGGGACAAAGTACTTTAAGGGCCCCTAGAGTTAGTGATCAGCCTGCTGGATTATTCCATAAAATTTTTTTTCTATTTACCGGACCATTTGTTATTGAAACGATTCCGGCCCAAATGTATGCCTCTTAAAAGACTTGGATGGGCTCCAGCAAGAAGTACAATTTTTTTAATTTGCGACATTTAAAGGTTAAACTATTCTGTAGATTTTATTTAAACCACTGATTGACAATCTCTGACATAATTCTTCGGTACCTTGGGCTCCCGGCACAGTTGCGGTCTTCTGTCGCTGAGAAAAATTTGGGAAAAATTTTGATTTAATTATTTATTCTGATTAAATGTAGTTAAAAGTTCTTTTTTCTTTTATTTAGTAAAGGGTTGCGCAAATTTTTTTTTCTTGAATATTGAATGTTGTTTTGATTCATTTTTTTTCTTTAATTATTCACCAGTTATGAATCTAATATTCGGGAACGTTTTTTTTTGTTTTTTTTTTTAACGAGATAAAAATCTTAATTTTTCAAAATTAAAATTCTTCAAAACCCGATTTTATCTCTATCCGAAGGAGGCAAAGTGACGTAACCGAATATTGGATTAAAAATAAATACATTTATTTTTTATTACTGTTCGAAGCGTGGGGCCCCAACCGGGTGCGACTAAATCACTTGCACGGCCACTACGCCGCTCCTTACGTCGCCGAGCAAAGGGGGGGTAGTGTTTAGATAACGCCTCCGGAAAACCCTCAGGGGCCACGACCAGGCCACGCGGGCGGGGCGCGGCGACCGCTCCGTGTTTGTTTACAGGAAGTGTGCGAGAGAGGCGTTCTGGAAAATTCCATCAAAATTACCGACAAGACGCGTAATCGATTGGAGCAATATTATTTTCGGCGTAGTAACTTTCGGCCGTAACAACACGTCTTCCAAAATTTCTGTAGAAACTTCTAGAAAATTCATGGAAATTGGGGGGGGGGGAAAAGGTTCGTGGGCGCTGAGACGCGCTGAGGGCAGACAGAAGCGGGAGGTCTTTGGACAAAAGGCGCGGGGCGCCAAGTCGTGCGGACACGAGGCGGGGACGCCTATTTATACGGTGTGGGACGCAGGTCATCCGAGTTGTGTAGGCGCTAGGATAGCGCGAAGTAGCATGATTAGAGTGCGATTTGTGGTATTATCCGGGACCGCGTGTCATTAGATTGAGAAAAAAGAACTTTTTCTAGTAATGTTATTTGTTTCTCTGCTCGTTTACGCCCGCGCCGTGTATCGCAAGTTACGCGATTACGAAAATTACGATCTGTCGTCACCGATCTGTCGTCACCGCTACCGCCGACGTCCCAGCTGATGTCGTGGTTTCTCTACTCTCTTGAATGGGGCAGGCTGGAGAGGAATCCACCTCCGCCCCCAAAGGGCGTGCCGTCCAAAAAAAGAGCCCAGCTGTGTTGCCTGTTTGAGGCCGTTCACCCCAGCGCGTCCTCCTGCCGCAGCGGTGTTCTATAATCTGTCGAGCCCGACAGACAAAACAAACATTCATTACGCCCTTCAGGCTTACCTGGACTGTTTTCAACTTCAGAAGGTGCAGGCCGCATTGGCCCCCTTTTTTTTTTTATTTGTTAGCGCATCTTTTTTTCTTTATTTGTTTTAAGTAATTTATCTATTAGTTTTAAGGATTGAAAAAAAAAAAACAAGGGTTTAAAAAAACTGAAGCCAGTAATGTCAATTTACCATTTTTAATTTCTCATTAAAATTTTAATTTTTGTCTTTAAAATTTCTTTCATTGACCTCTGTCACGTAGCCACGTCCGTCCACAACCTAAATTTGGGGTCTACCCGTCACCTGAGCTAGCCGGCAATTTTCAGCACAGGTAGTTGGGCGTCAAATATATATAAAACAAAATATATACATATATATACATATATATACACACACACACACACATATATATATATATACGAACATCCCGCCAAGCAATTCCTAGGCGCCTATCGGGAATTCGCAGATATCATACTCTTGCGAGCTTTGTGATACCTCAGGGCAGTGAGATCTTTTAAGGGTGCCGAGAGGATATCCCAAAAAAGTACATATAAATCAATTTATCATATTTTGTCAACAACCTTGTTGCTATCATTTATTGTTAATTGAACTTATGTTGGTAAAGGAGTGCGGGGATGTATTCCGGAGCTCAAGAAAACGTACGCATATAATACCAAAATTATCACGTTGTTACAAGTCATTGAAACATATATATGAAGAATTTATTTTAAATATTGTTATTTTAAATCGTGTTATTTTTGTTGGTTTCCGTTGAGAATTATCATTTCATGGCGCTTTTAAAACCGCTCAACACTTCTCGTTCTTTGTGCAACATGGCAGCTAGCGTCTTGTCTGGCTCAGCGTCCTCTGGCGAAGAGCGGCTCCAGAGGACCTATAATTTATATTTTGACTTTTTTAAATCAGCCCGAATTTACGAGTTTTTTCCCTTTTCCCATGTAGTCTCGTCCGATTTCCTGGAAAATCGCCAGTCTTTTTAAGTGAACGTTTTCAAGCTAAGTGAATGTCTAAGCAGTTACATTTCACTTCAGAGCTTCGATCGATCAAAATAAATAATATTTCTGATGTTTAGCTGTTCCTTTTAGAGTGTTGAAATCTCTGCTCCCAAATATTTACGTAAAATATGCATATATCTTTGTTCATCATAAGGTCCTTCCCCCCAAGCGATTCCTCTTGCCTTCCTTGAAATCGACGAAACAGAAGGCGCCTTGCGGGCAACAATCGACTGCAATCTCGATCTTCTGCGAATGTGCAGATGCACAAAAATATCCCAAACTTCAAACTACGCATGGGCAGAAGATCGATAGTCTTTCCATTGCTTGAAGATTGGGGGATGCAAAACTTTCGATCTCTCCCACCATGGCGGAGAGATATGGGTGGCTACTCGCGCACCGATTTCTACCGTTCCAGAGCACCAGTTAACATCAATAACCACTGGCTATAACAGGGGGCTCCGTTTAATGGAGATGGCATGACGTCACAATGTGGAAACTATCTAAGCAACGATCCGCCATATTCTATACCTAATCGCTTTTTAGGTGTCCTCATGTTGAGGGGTATTTTTATATTTTTTTAAAATTTAAAAATTTGTTCAGATTAACAATCTTTCGTAACAGTTCGTTATTCTTATATTTTTCCCGGGGTATAAACGTTCGGAAGGCGGAATTCTTTTCTCATGTAAGCAATTATATGGTTTGGAGAACAATAAAATTTAAAGATATTGGTAAATTTGAGTGATTTTTCTCTTACAGCAAAGAGAGCATTGTCGATTAGTTGGCGAAAAGACAACTGGCACTTGACTAAAGTTATGCTTATTTCATTTTCAAAAAGGTTTTTTTAGAACTTCTTTATGATACATTGTTTTGAAACTCGCATTTCCAACAATTTTAGCACTTTTCTACCACTTAAGAAGTAAATTGTGTAGGAATAATATTCACTGAATATGTCTTCAAAAAGGGTAACTAACATTTTTTGTATGTTCTACAAAGAAACCGAAAGTTATGTACAATGCATACAAATGTTTGCAATGTTTTAAAACCAATGAAATGTTGACATGTTTATTACTGGCCCATCTCAAAGTCCAACCTTTAGGACTCTGCTCTTTTACTTACAAGAGTATTTAATGTTTATTAAGGAAATGGTGAAATAAAAGTAGTACAGTAAGACAATGTGTTTTTTAATCATAGAGTTGGTATGGTAGCCAAACCTCTAATATTGTGACAACACTAATTGTAAGAGTATTTTTTAATAATTTATGCATCAAATGTTCCTTCAGGATGTTAACAATTAAGATTCTATTTATTTGCATACTTTTTGTGAGAGATAGCATGAGAAATCACAAAGGCAGGGGAGCACATTTAGTAATGTGATATTCTTGACGTTTTAAGTTTGAGGTTATTTTGTGCTTCACACACTGAAAATACTTTACAGTGACCCCACAATTTGTAATGAAGCTTCTCCGTTTTATTATTATACTCTTAATTTTTCTGAAGATTAGTAAATTCTATTGAATAACGGGCACTACCAATTTAGTATCGTGATTTACGGACGTGTTTTGGGCACACCAATATGGCGGACTGGTTTACTTTGCGGAATATGGCAGAAGTTGTTAATGCCACCTCCATGTAAAAAAAAGTATTCATAGCCCAATGCTTCGTTTGAAAAGCCAGACCAGTCGTCTTTTCGCACGTTGCATGGAGAGCAAAAATTGTTGAGAAATACTTTGAAAGTGACAAAGTGACAATTTTTAACGAAAAGTAACACGATGACCGTGTAATTGAAATAAAAGTTGCAATATCAGACAAATGCCTCATATATCTTTTTCAATGACTAACAGTGATGATTTTGGTAAAGGGTTGCATTTAAAATTTCTGCTAATATTGTGATACAAACTGGTGCCTGAAGCTCATTGGTTGAAGGATGCGCAAGGGCTCCCTACTAGAGGAAGATCAAAGAATTTGCATACGCAGTTGACGTCTGGCATTGCTCACTCGTTCCGTGCTCTTGCTCGCGTCCTCGTTCCTATGCATAAAGCGGTACTTCCATAGTGTTCAGAACAACCGCTAGGTGGGCGCTAGCGTGTCATTCCTGGAGTCCAGGACCTGGACAAAATGACAGTGCTCCCACGTTAATGACAAGTTGTGGAGAATTAGCATCATGCAACGGATTTCTCCTGATTATACGTCTTACCCCTTTGATTGATGGCAGTTTTAAGTAAATTAAATAGTTGTCGTTAGACCCACGTTAAAAAATGTTTAGCAAGAAATTGCATGCTGATGTCAAAAAATCGACTCAGAAGATTCAAGATCTGAAGAAAGATTCTGCCACTCGTCTTAAACATTTGAAAATTGTTCTCGGTGAGTTTCGTCGGCGCAATGTAGTGTTTGTTATTGTTGACCAGTGTTCATGTGAATAATTTTATCAATATTGGTTGCCTTAGAATTTTAAACAGTGTATCTATCTGTCCAATTAACTGTATTTTAATTCTGTGCTGTTTACTTTTCTTACTTTGAGAAAAGATTTCATCCGTGATAGAAGATTTAGGGTCATTTCATGTAGTCAAATTTTAATGTTGTGTTTCTACGATTGTGACCCTTCTTAGTGTCGTATGATTATTTTTACATTTCCCTAATAAATTTTACTTTTTGACATTTTCAGAGCATGTGGAAGCTGATGAAGCCAAAACTTTTTGAGAGCAACTTCAGCCACATATACTACATCCTCTATGACAGTTTTGTGACAGCTGAAGCAAATTTGAGACAGCGAGTAATATTGAAACTGAAACAGTTCAAAGATCTACTCGTGATAAAATTTGGAATAGTGCATTCGTTGTGAATATAATATATAAATCAGTCTTAGAGGTAGAAAATAAAATTTTTGATGGGTGACCTTTAGAAATTTTATTTCAAGGATCCGTAAACAGATTTTAATCTGATTTAAAATATTGAAGCATTAATTTGTAATTCATATAATTTTAAAATTTGAACAAAAACATGTTTGTGAAAGAAAACTAAAATATCTCTCTTGCTTTACAGAGCTGTCATTTCATCTTGGTAAGTTAAAGAGGCAGATTGCAATGGCAGTGATAGCATGCTGGCATGCTCCTGGCCTTGAGTTGTTTTGAATTGTTGAATTTTGATAACTTTTGAACTAGAACATTTTGTTAACCTTTGTTGGTTAGGTAATGGCGTTATTTGGTGTTTTAGAGGTTTAGACTTGCCTGTTATTTAATGTAGTTACATAGCACATTTCACTAACATATGATGTGATGTTACAGTATTATTTGTTGATTTAGTTCATTGCATGGTTTTCAGAGTTATGTGTAAACAAAATGAGTTTTGTAGAGAATAGTTTTTTCCTTAAATTATCTTCTGCAAAGCCAATACACTACAAATAGTGTATTGGCTTTGAAGAAGATGTATATGATCGTCCATGAAAATGTATTATTTTATGATATGTTGTTGAAGATTACAGTAGGAATCATGTGACTTGATAAATATAAAAATTTTCCAAATATTTTGCTTGTTTGTTGAACTAATCTCATAGTATTTATTCATGACATCATGACAATAGTACATAAACCTCTTATGATGTATGGTTGTATGGAATATGTAGATAATCCTTTGGTAATATAGAAAATTTCCTGTTTCATAGATTGGTTTCTATTTTTTTGATTGTTTTGATAAATTCCTCTTGAACCATCATGTTTGTACTTCATCTGTTATTAGAGAGCTAAAGTGTTTGCTATTCATCAGGTAATTTTTATTCAGTTGAAGAAATGAGGAAGTTAAATTCTACGTTGTTTTACTGCTTTGAGAAGACATTTTTTCTCAATAACATGCAAAAATAATTTTTAGAAATTTGATCGAATTCAAGTATGTTTTAAAAGAGTTTAAAATTGTATATGCTAATGTGGAAAAGTTGTATTAATTCAAAAGCTTTGTTGCAATGGAGGAATTCAGAGGAAGAGTTAAATGAAGAGATTGGACCCACAATTCTGTATTTGCTCTGAAATTTCACATTTTTTTAACTTCAGATTTAAAATGAATTGCATGTCAGTAACATTCTCATTTTAAGGGCATCATGGAAGAATTGTGTAGGTCTATTCTATGAATTGCAGAATTTTCTAAGCTTCATTTGCATGATATTTGCTTTTAGTTTCAAAGCTTTGCTTTCTCCACTTCTTTTTTCCTTATTGAATTATGAACCCTTCTATTTCATTATTGTCATCTGCAATGAGTAGATAGAGCTGTAATAAAACAGTGCTTTCTATTCCGACAAATTTTGTCCACCCTTTATCGAAATTCCATTCTGAAATTTCATTTTATTAGAATAATTCATTTATTTTTATTGTATTTTGTTGTAGGTGAATTGATGAAACTAAACAATAAATTCACTTAAATTGTAACTTCAAAATAAGCATTGTGTTATATTTGCTCACAAAATATTAAAAGGTTCTTTGAAAGTTGAATTTCTAGCAGAAGGTAATTTATTGTGTAATGAGGAATGCTAATTCTACAAAGGTGACAGTAGAGCAGTCGTAATGGTTGTGAATGTATTATTATAATTTTTAATGTTTTTGTGAACCTGAGTAGTATTGCATGTCTTAGAGTATATTTTGGTGTAATAAAGTATTTTTGAAAGCATATGAAGGAGTGGGTGTAGTAAGAAGACAAGCCCAGCAAGCATCCACGTATGTCATGTATATTCACATATGTCAAGATCTTGGGTTTTTGCTTGAAATGTTTTGTCTTGTTACTGCCCTTAGCCCTTCTTAAATATGAACAGCCCATATGTATGTTATCTTACTACTGCCCCAATCCCCGCATATATAATAATTATGTAAGTGACATTTCAGACAATCAACTCCTTTCTTTATATCATCACATATTTTGTCACAGACTATTTGTCCTTAACTCAAAGAAGTCATGGACTTTTGGTGTCATGGGCCTTTTATTTTACAATTATTCAGAAATGTCATCATTTACATTGTTTGGTCTTCTTTACATCAGTTGTCATTATTTACATTAGTATGGTTGTTGTGAACTATCACCATGTCACCCTAAAGATTGTCACTATTGTTTTTGTTTTCAGATTCTTTGTAACCATCTCTTCTTATTTCTTCAGGATAGTCCTCCATAACCCTTCATGCATAAACCTTGCTGAAAAAGCACTTGCAACAGAAAAAAAGGCAGGATAGAATTTCTGGTGTAAAGTTTGTTGAAATGTGATTCCCCCACATTTTCTGAAAGTAAATCAAAAAGTATTATCTCCGAAACTTAGCCAATTAATAAGAATATGTTTCAAAATTTTAAAGAACAAAAAACTATTGTCACATGAGGACAGAGAAATAAATTCTTAAACATTATCACAAAGAGAAACTGAAGCAAAAACAGCCAGAATGACTGCTACTGTTATTGTAGAGTTAAGAGGTGATCAGAAAACCTTGAATCATATTGCCTTAATTGATTCAAAGAAAAATAAAAATTCTTAAGAGTTTGCAATCTTTATGATTTTTTGCAAGCATTTCAAAGAAGTAAAGTACAATTATTTGTAAAAGAATTCTTCCATAAACCAAATTTTAATGAATACACAATGTGATGTAATTCTTATAAGGCAGAATTCATATTCCCAGACATTCTAAGAACAGAACAGACTGAAGAGGGCTGTGACTGAAGTGTAAGTCGAACTGTTAATGCTTGTTTGCCAGTGGACGAGACCCAGTAGGTCACAAACGTAGCAGTCATTGTTCGCATTTACTGTTGTGCATAAAGGCTTAGCTGTCAATATCTCAGAGTTACTAGACTTGAATTGCCCTCTGGACTGCCCTCTTGACCTGTACTGTAAAACCAGGAAACTAAGAAAAAAGTGAATGAGAGATTGGCTTTTAAAATTAACATTGTTTACTGAAACGTGTTGAATCGCTGAAACCTAATTGGACACTGTATATAAGTATGAATAGTTTATTTTGAGCTGTTGCCCCTCATTTCTCCCTTAATTTAGTAACTCAAAAATCAGACTATCCTCTATTCTCATCATTCTTAAATGGAGCTAATAATTCCTAATTTCATAATTTTAATTTAATTCCTTATGTAGAAATAATTGTTGGTTCTATATAGGCAGTTAATTAATGTTGTCAAATACCTTTTAGGTTGTATCTTTGTAAATGTGTGTGACTTTCCGTAAACAAGACATTGTCTTTATTTTTTAATATATTTGTGTACAAAATTTCTCTCTTTAGCCTTAGTGATAAAAATGAAGGCAATACTCCATATATTTAAAACACAAGAAATTTGAACTTTCTTCTCAACCAGATTTTGAATTTTTTGCTTTAAGTGAAAGGTAGTTGCCTTGGAATTGTTATCATTTGCTCTTAGTAATAAGATTTATAGTATATACACTGAATTTAGTATCTAAAATATATATATCTCGATATCTTAAAATTAATAGAATGAAAGCTACTCTGCTGTCATTTGTCATTACGTTATTTTCAAGACCAACTACAATGTGTCATCGAGTGTTGTTTTGTATGGCTGATTTGTTGTGCTTCTTTGTAATTGATTTAGCAAAAGCAGTTGATGTTTCACAAGGTTGTAGTTAGGCCAAGTGCTTTTGGGATTGAAGATTGAGTGTATCTACAGCATAAATTAAGCAGTGCACACAAATATAATGTCCAGCAATCATTTAACACATATGTCCCCTTACAAAAATTTCAATGTTTGTAATTACACGTGATGCATTAAGTTTTAAAGTAAGTTAGGTAGCAAAATTACCTGCTCAAGTCAACTGCAACTTACTTATACAGTGTATGGTATTTCAATTACGTTTTCAGAAATGTATTTAACTCTTATGTTAACAGTGAATAGAGATTGTAATGTAGAATTTGTAAAAGTTCATGGGAAATGAGTACTGAAAGTCATGAAACAATACTTTGAGGTTTTGATTTTCTGGTAGTGCAGGCGTTATACTTTCCTATTGTAACTATTCTACCGATTTTCCTTTTTGCGATGTTATCCAAGGGTTCAGCTCGTAAACAGAAAAAATTATAAGTAGAAAATAACTTCACTACTTTAAATGGCCAATTTTTTTTATTTATTTTCGTAAAAAAACAAAAACTCCCATGTAGTAAAATCTATTTTCAAGGATAAAAGTCATATACTACTTAAATTTTGAATTTTGAAAGGGAGAAAAAAAACAAAAAAACTCCCATGTAATAAAATCTATTTTCAAGGATAAATAAGCAATAAATTTTGAATTTTGAAAGGGAGAAAAAACAAAACAAAAAAACTCCCATGTAATAAAATCTATTTTCAAGGAAAATAAGCAATAAATTTTGGCTCTTATTACTTCCTGCCGCGACAACATGGAAACGATAATTTGAATAATTGTATTTCCCACTGATTCTAGAAGACGTGCACAGAAAATGAAGTTACATTTTCCCCACTGGCTGTCCAGTCACATGATAGCTTGAGTCCCTTCTGCTGGGGCTTCCTGTGAAGAAACATCAGTTCAACAGAGCATCTTCATCCACAGACTGTTGTAGTGAAGCCCATGATTGCTTGACAGGATTGGATTTGAACTCTCAGTATCCAACTCCTCCTTTTAGTCCATCTCATCCATCTGGCTTTTGCCATCCATAGTCGAAATTGGGTGTCAGGATGCCGTTTGGATATCGTGTCAATCATTGTCAGCTTAAAAAGAACAGAATCGGGGAAAATTCTTGTGTTTTTTTCTCCTGTAGAATTTGGCTTTATTATTTTATTCCTCAGTAATGACAGTATGTTTTGATGTATAAGGATTGGCACATTGTTACAATCATTTTATTGATGCAGGATTTTTTTTTACTTTTCCTCCATTGTTACCAAATTGTGTATTGTTTTGTTGTTTATTGAGTGAATATAACGTACTCAACTTCACTAGTCATATCAATGGATATTAAATGTTATAGTTAATGTTTGTTAACTTAAGTCACAGTGTAACATTCTTTTTAATAATCTGTATTGAGCAAGTATAAATTTACATATCATCACAATTTTTCATGTTGTTTTACATTTGTTTTGTCAAATACCTATTAAATTTCTTAAAGAATTTATATTCATTACCGTTTGGAGATTTATTTATTTACGGTTTGTTTTGAGCTTGTATATGAGTGACAGAGTTAGGTGATGAATACCAGAGGAAGGCATACTTTTAACACAGCTTTTATCTGTTATCTTTTTTTAAAAAAAGTTATTATTATTATTATTTGGATTTAATACCTCAACAGATTAATAGATTTTAATTATGGAGTTTCCCCTATTTTAAACATGGATGAAAATTTTCAGAAGTGTACCATCATATATGTAGGAAGATGTAATTAAACGGTGTTGGCAAATTCACACAAGTCAGAGAAGAATAATTTAGTTAGGATTTCTGAATAGATATCTGAATAACTCTTCTTGGACTCATTACTGTTGCAATGGTTAATTATGACTATGTTTCAGTGCACAAGGCTCACAGAGAAGAATTAGAATCGCATGCAAGTTTTGGGCGTGTGTTGCTATTATTGCCAGAATTGGTTTCCAGAAGATGGCAGTGCCACAGTCTTACACAATTATGGCAAAACTGCTGCATCCTGGCAACTCCTGTGACTTGACGAGATGCATTAAGGTATTTCATGAATGATATAGTTTTCATTACGTAAAGTTATTTGTTGAACATTTTCTGTACCTGTATGTTTATGTATTTGGACACTCACTGGCCATTAGTGGTGCGACATCGACAACAAAACATTGATGCTGCTAGCATCGATGTTCAGGATTAAAATATTGATTTTAAAAAATACATTGCCCAAAAAATCATTATGTTTTGAAGATCAATGTTTTAAAGTAAGTTTAATCTGTAACATTAAATTCTTGTGCAACAAAATTTAATTTAGCAATAGTCATGCATCTTATTTTATAATTAAAGTTGAACTGAAAAGAAGTTAAAAAAACCTTTCCATGCGAAACGAGGAAAAAGGAAGGAAATATTGGGGCACTATGATTATCTCGGCAGGAATAACAGTCTCTTCAATGAAAAAAACATCTGTGATTGTGTGGATTAAAAAAAGACAGAGTTGTACTATCAGTTATTACTTCATAATTTCATTTTACAGAATTATGATTATTAATTTTTTATCCACGAACAAAACCTTAAACATCAATGCAGAGCATTAAACATCATTGTTCAAAATACATCGGCTTCAATATTTGATGCTTAAAGCATAGATATTTTTATAGAAACATTGATGTTTTGAAAACATCGTTAGTGTCTCATCCCTATTGGCCATACTATTTGTACCTGAATCTATACTTATTACATTGGAAATGTATTTGCTGGTGCAGAAGATGCACTGATGTGTAAGTTGTGCCCCATTTTTGTATATAATTAGCAAGAAAAGAATCATAAAATGCGCCAGTGTTTAAAACAAAACACTCTATTTTAAATAAATATTTGGAAAATGAAACAGTGTTTTATATGTCAGTAAATACAGTGTTAAATTCAACTCTTAAGTAAAGTTTTATCACAGTCTGGAATAGGAAAGACCAACAGTTTTAAAGTGCTTTATTGTCAGAGATGTTGAGGCAATGGATTTGCTGGTTCCATGCATTTACTATTCTGTTGAATAGAACATTCTTTTCTTTCTTTCTTTCTTTCTTTTTCTTCTTCTTTCTTTCTTTCTTTTTCTTCTTTCTTTCATTCTTTCTTCTGGAGTGTCTTATTTTCTCTTATTACGATCATATTGTAAATTTGTTGAGAGATGAAATTGAAGTGTCAAGCTTGGAGCATCATAATTTTTGTGTTCATCAAATCACCCACTGTGAGTTCTGGATGCGCTCATAACTAAGATGTCAAAGAATTGTTGACATAAGAGTAATCCTGCATTGTACTGTAATTGATTGAAGAGTTTTTGCCCAAAGTTTAATATTGTGAGTATGTATAATTGTTTATGGGAAGTTTGAGTTTTTTGTTTATTTATTCTCATAAATAGGAACCTTCTCTTTTACAATTGAGAAGGAAAAAAAATAATCTTTCAATTGTAGCACATAATACAATGTAGCATTAAAAAATTTTTTATAAAAAGAATACAAATATCAGAAACGATTTTAAATGTGTTTTACATTTTTTCAAGTATGATTAAACTTGAATGTGTTATATTTGATGTCATTAAATATGAAAGGAAAGAAACAGATAAACTCGTAGACTGCACAATCCAGTGCAAATCTGTCACTATGTAACAGGAGCAGTACAAATTCTTACACTGATCAAATCAAGGCTTTCTTTTGAAACTGTTTAGTGAATTATTACAAAAGTCAATTGACTTTGTGATCACGTTCACTTTTTGTTGTGCAACTAAAGGTGTCATTAGCCACTTTTGCCAGAAGTTCAGGACCGTTAGCTGATTATTTAAAGGCTTAAAAAAGAAAAGTATACCATTGAAGTTACATCTTTGTTTTAATGAATTTAAATTTAATTTAATTAAAAGTGATTTGTAATTGTGAAAAATTGCATGCGCTTGTGCATATGATACCTGAATTTTAGTGTTAAAAGTCTAATGAACTTTTGCCCATCCTCTCCAACTTTGTCTTAGCCTCTCTCATCGCAGAGTCCAGCAACGGAGGCATGGTTGATCTGACCAAGGCATTAAATAATCTCAAAGAATTGAAATCCGTGGCCACCTTTGGTATGTAATCCCACTCGTTCTGTTAGCCACAATAGCATTGTGAAACTCTTAGAAGACAGATTGTTATTGAAAATAATGCCAGGGTTGTGAATAACATTCATTTTCATGAGCAGGATGGCATCAATATTATAGTCAGAAAGTATTGGATACCACTTTGAAAAAGTAATTATATTACATTTTTTGGATTATGAGAAACATGCTGAGTCTTCCTAAACTGTTAGTGATAGTTCCATCTTTCAACACTTATTGGATGTTTACAAGAAAGTTTACAACCGTCACCATGCGTAATTGCTTGTGGAAGCTTCTGGCATTCTCTTACAGATATGCCTACCCATAATCACTATAAAATCTTGTGTTAGTATATGTCAACTTGTCTGATTTATTTTCATCAAAAAACATTAAAAATCTATGTGACATATAAGGGAGAAGTACAATCACATGTTTTCTACAGCTCCAGAATCTCTTCCCCACCCTTTTACTACGCATTGATGAATTATAATAAAAGTCCAACAAAGGGAGGTTAGTGAAATTGAAAACTAGATATTTTCCTCACAAGTTAGAAAACTATTTGCATCAGTAAAGGAACTGCAGATTTGATTTCTCTTCATTGCTAACAAAATAGTAAATCGCCCCCAGCTCTATTCCTACCACTACAAGGAAACAGGCGCTCAACAAAACATCGCATAATATGCAAGCTATATTTATGTCCAGAAGCAAAATAGGAACCATCTCAGCATTTGCTCAATGGATCAAGAAAACTTGACAAAAAAAGTAGATCGAGATGAGGTCATTAACCCAAAGCTGAAATATATTATTTGTTAGAGGCATATTAAGTCTTCTTTAAAATTATATAAAAACATGTTTATATAATACATTATTTTTCTTTTGATGATCAGTATAGTTTCTAATTTATAGAAACAGTTGTAGGTCAGAAATGGTTTTACTTTTAACTTAATTTGTGTACGATTTTGATTGTTTGATGTCATCTGGCAATGAATGCATTGTAAATACGTGTGTGGTATGTAGTTTCTTGTAGTGATGATGTAATTGATATGATGTGTGTTGTAATTATGTGTATCAGTATTGCATGAAAATATGTTACTACCATTAAGTCATATTTAACAAAATTACTGATTTATAAATAAATAGGCAAGGCAGTGGTAAGATTACAAGTTCAATAAAGAGAGAATCATATGGATGACAGTTTTCATTATTTGAATAATTTTCTTTTGCAATCTAAATGTCTGAGTACTACTGGATGAGTTTCCCCAGGATATTATGCCATATCAGAGGCGAAATGTACATTTGCAAAATACATGATGCTGCAAGCTGTATGAAGACTGACAGAATTTGAAAGAAATCTGAATGTGTAACTTAATGAACTTAATTTAGTGTTTAATTCTATTATATGTACATTCCATTTGATGTTTGGCTGAATGGAGACCTAAAAATTTTGTTACCTTAATATCAGATAATTGCATATGGTTCATTTTCAATGGAGCATGTGATTCTAATTGAAATGCAAAAAAGCATTGAAACCATTCTTCCTTTGTTAACTATTAATTTGTTATCACAAAATCAATTTGAAACTTCAGAAATCATATTATTTATTGTTTCTTTTTTACAAAGAACATTAATGTCATCTGCAAATAGAACCATTCTTGAAGATTATCGTGGCTGTCTGGGTGGCCGTTGAAGCGTTGAATTGCCGGCGTTTTGATCATCTTTTCGAGATCTTCTTCAGGGCTGGTCTGCGCTCAGGTTTATATTTGTGTGGGAACCAGAGATCGATTGGCTGAAACGGTCGGCCAATCCTGGCTAAGTGCTCCCTGTAAACCCGCGGGAGGTGAGTCGAGGTTGGGTGGCGGGAGCGTATTCAAAGGCCGAGCAGTCGGGCAAGAAGGAGCGTCCGGTCGGACAGCATAGCTGATCCGGGTAGGACGGCATGGTGTGGTCTCGAAAAGATGATCAAAGCGTCGGCAATACAGTCTTCAACGTGGCGCACCCAGAGCCATGATAATCTTCATGATTTTGGCTGTGAAGCCTACAACTTCATTTAGAACCATTCTTCCATATTTAATAGTTAACATGTAATAAAAGAGGATAGGACATAAGATGAGATTTTGTGGGTCCCTATACTCAATTGACAAAGAATTGGGAATATAAATAAAGATTCAATAATATTTTGGTATAATGAAAAAAAAACAAATGTAACATACTTTAATTTATCAAACTTGAAGATTTCATAACTATACTGATGTTGAGGTATAAAATGAAACTACAAAGCAAATTGAATGCCATAAATTTCTTAGAATATATATGATGAAAGCCTAACTTTCAATAAACTTAAAAAAAAAAAATCTTCTTATTAACGTATTTTAGGGAATATATGACAACTGATACACTTAAAACAATGTATTATGGGATAATACCCACATGTTAAATATGGAATAGAAATATGGGATAGTACAACAATTCTAACCATGAACAGAATTATGATTCTACAAAAAGGAGTTCTTAGATGCATTTTCAAACTAAAACCTACACACACAGTAATGTAAGAATTACTACTCCACACACAACATTCTGATTGTAATAGCCCTTTATGCCTATAAAATCATTACTCATCATAAAATCATTACATTTCCTTTGTAGAATACGTTTTAGAACATATTAGCATGTGGTTTATGCAGTTTGAAGAAAGACTTGGCACATAAGTAGAATATGTGTCTAGTTATTTACATTTTAAACAATTATTACAGTTGTGATAAAATCAATTATTATATTGTACCATTAATGTTAGTGGTTTAGAGAAAGAAAAGGTTTATGGCAAAACACTATCTTATAATTTTTTGTTTGCTTTGCAGGTACTTTCTCTTATGGTATCAGGCTCTTGGGGACAATGCACCAGACACATTGCACGCAATGTTCGCAACATTGGTGCCAGGCTTCCCAACACCATTTCCAGGCCTGGGTCTACCAGCGCTGATGCGCAGTTCAGCGGTCTTCCATGACGTTGTGCCAGGTACCAGAAGAACAATGCCAGTAAACGTTTTGTGAGAAATTGTTTACAATCATATAAGTTTTAACTTTCCTTACTTGTGGAGAAATCGTTAGTTCAAGAAAAGTTTTTTTTGGGCGCAATTCAACGAATTTACACATTCTGTTTGTAACAACAATGAAAATCAAAAATTTTCCCAGAGAACACAAGCATCTTAGAGTATTTTTATTTATATAACTATACATAACTATCTTTCACTGAATAGAAGTTATAATCTATAAAAAATCAAAATATGATTTACCTATGAAGGTAAATTAGTGGAATGTATGTTACTTGTAGAGGGTATGACCTATAAATCACCATAATCTAGCATAACTCATCGATTATTTTTGATTTGTCTTTATGAAAAGTAGTTGTTTGTATAAGAATTTTGCAAAAATAGACCAGATCCCATATTTTATTCCAAGTTTGTATTTAGTTTTTCTTAGTTTTTACAAATTCCAATTTGAATTTATCTTGATAAATTTCTTTTCATCCATAAATTTGAGAAGCTAATTTTAAAATATCTTGGTTACATATTCCTTGCTACACACACAGTACAGCTTGTTTTCTCAGGTATTTCCTCATTGTAATAGGTCTGTGTCCTCAAAATCTCTTCCTAGTAGAAAATACCTCTCCTGTAGTTGATAAAAGTTACGGAGTGGGAATCAGTTATGCAGTGAAGAAAGTTTTCACAACAGTAATCTGACATTTTTCCTGAGACTTTATACTCAGTTAATCTCTCTCAACTTACATGTTCAATTTATTTTAATTTGTGTACTGTCTTTTCATATTGATTTTCAGCAGTATGGATAAGTATATTTCATACTTAGTGCCACGTTGATAAATTGCAGTTGTGCAATATATAAATTCGCTAAGTTGATCTGAGTGTTTACTTAGGTTGATCTGTTTATTGGTTACATTCTAAAAAAAAATTGTACAGTAGAAATCTTCCCAGGCTCAATAAGGAAACACCCACCTGCATCAATTCACACCTCTCAAACACAGCAGTGTGCAATGTGATGAATGCGGTTGATCACAAAAAAATTCGTCAAAACAACACAATATTTAAACAGCTTTAACATTGATGACTTCTTACAGTACCATCTTCACTACTCATACATTTTCCAATAATTGTATGTGCTTCAAGAATAAACTTCTGTTAAAATGGATGTGTTGAGAAAGATTTAGGCCTAAGCGATTATTTATTTTTGTTCCCTTGTTCATTTTATTACTTTCTCATAGCATTTTCAGCGTCATTTCATAACTTTCTCAGTGAGTTGTGTAAAGCTGGTAAACCAGAGATTTTACCAAGAGCAAAATACCACAGAATTTTACTATGAGCAAATATTTAAAAAATGTATAGGATGAGATTGGACTAGGAGATATTTGGGGAAAGCAAAATGTGCTCTTTGCTTATAATGCCTCTAGAGGAGTGGTAGGTACCTTGATTTTAAAGTGGGTGGGGGTGGCAGGCACCTTTGTGTGCTTGTGCATGTGCGTGCATGTGTGCATGCATGCAGATGTGGATGGGCGTGAGAGAGTAATGCTAGGCAGGTGGGTATCACTATGAAACTTGGGTATCTTCAAGATGGTCCTAATGATTTTATGTGATTTTATATCTGTAAGTGGATTACCTTATATATTGATAACAAGACATTTCTCATCTTGCTTTTAGATTTAGAAGTGTAACTTCAAAATTTTGAAAATATTGGATGTTTTCATCAAATTTTCTCTCAACTTTCCGCTTGTTTTCTTGCAGGTCCTGTGAGTGCTGTAGATATTCTCCTCTTCTGCCACCTCAGGCGGAGAGAAGCGCCGGATGATCCTATGAAATTTTCTTGGATGCTCTCTAGAGCTCATCGTTTCCCAAGTAAGTTACATGTGAAGTAGCTTTGTTTTGCAGAGAATGGAATGCATAACCTGTGTTGTATTAGGTGCAACAGCTGCTAGTTCTTCTGCATTGCATCTGGATGAAATTGCCGTCCTGTGGTTGCCAAACTGGTATTATTATTATTATTATTATTATTATGCTCAAGATCAAATTTTCATTATTTTTATAATTTTACTTTTTAAATGATGCAACATTTTAATTATTGAAGATTATTTTTGAGTTTATGTATTTAGTAACATTGTTTGGCTCTAACCAAGTCATTTTAAACTCTTCTGTTACCATTTTTACATGGTGTGTTTAGATGATACATGGTTGCTGTTTGAAATAAGTTTCAATTTTACTTCTGTTTGGAATTGTTATTAAAGTTTTCATGTTTATTTCTTGAAATCATTTCAGTATGACATTTTATTGACAAATTATATAATTACTAGATCTTGTAATTTAGGCTAACCGATTTCACGAAAAAGGGAAAACCTCAAAAACACTGGAAAATCAAAAAGTGCAGATATTGTACAGGGAAAATGCAGGAAATGACTTGTCATGTCAAAAAATAGGCATTAAACTCGAGTCTGAACTCTAGTGGAAAGAAAAAGTTAATGTATATAGTGTATGGCCAGAGAATAGTCAATCTAAGGCAAGTGATGGTTCTTTAAAACGCTGTGTATATTTTGTCAGGACAGTTTTAGATATAGGGTCTGTTTGCAAAGGAGGAATAATTACTACTTATGAGCAGGAGATAATGGAAAAGTGATTATCTTGCATCATATTTGTCTGATTGATTTGTATGGTCTGAATTCTTGTACATTATTGGTTTAAATTTTAAGCGTGTAACGAGTTATAAAGAAAAATGTCTTTGTCAATATATTTATTGTAAAACTGTTATTAAAAACATTTTTTCATTACCATATGCATATTCTAATCATAACATCCTTTACTTGTTATCTGTGTAAAGTACACAAAACAGACATACAAACTATTAATGATTACCTGTAATGATTACAAACTTGCATTCTACAGCAAATTACACAGTTTTTATAGCGATAAGTATTTTGATTATTAATTGAGTTCACAGACATTCAAAGAGTAAGAATGATCTAGCTGGGTAGTCATGGGCAAGGTGTGGAAATCACTCAATGTATAATAACCTAAATTTCCGAATTGTTTCAAGATAGTTAGTACATAGATCATTCAATATGATGAGACAAATTGCTGTTGCTCAAAAACTATTCAATTAATTAGAACCATATTTGAAGAATGTCAAGTTGGCATCCTTGTTATGGTATTTTTTCATTTGTTTGATACCATTTCGAAAACATATCCTGGAAATCACTCGGTTAACAATGGCGGGTACTCTTGAGCTTTGCACTGTGGAAGAACAATGTGCTGTGCTAAGATTTTTAGTTGCAGAGGGAGTTAAAGGTTGTGAAATTCACAGCAGGATGCTGAATGTGTTCGGGAGTAATTGAATTGTTCAAATGTGTGTAAATGGGTAGATTAATTTAAAAGTGGCTGTGTAAGCGTGTCTGACAAGCAATGATGTGGACAACCAGTCGAAGTTGCATCTTTCTGCCTCGAATCCCACATTGACACGTTAATTCAAGACAGTAGGCATATTACTGTTGAACTGATAGCTGAAGAAGAGCATGAGAGTGTTGGAACTGTCCACAGCATCATTCAGGAAAAACTGCAGTTCAAGAAAACCTGTGCGAGATGGGTTCTGAGACAACTGACGGTTACTAACAAAGAAATCAGTCTTCTAATCAGTCGACAATCGAAAGAAGGTAGTTTAACTAGAAAACAAGCACTTTTCAGAAGAATAGTAATGCGATAAAACATGGATCCATCATTATGAGCCTAAATCCAAGCCTTAAATGGGATCCAAGAGCCAGGTGTCTGCAGATAAAGTCATGCTTACAATATTCTGGGACACACAAGGGCTTATTTGTTGTGATTATCTTGAAGATTAATGAACTATCAACAGCCAATATTATAGTAGTATGATCGAAAACAAATTAAATTAAAGCCTGCCCTTCATTCGAAATGTCATGGACTCTTGACAAAAGGTATCATTTTGCTTCATGACAACGCGCACCCACATATGGTACGCAGAACTCATGAGGCACTTCAAAAAATGCGGTGGGTGATCCTTCCACTTCCCCCCTACAGCCCTGATCTTGCCCCATCAAATTTCCACCTGTTTGGATCTCTGAAAGAGGCATGGAAAACATTTTTCATCAAATGAAGATGATAAAAATGAAGTGGCTTCAAAATCAACCGAAGGAATTTTATACTAGAGGCATATGCAAATTAGAAGAACGATGGGTCAAATGTATAAGTGTTCTTGGAGACTATATTGACAAGTAGACAAAGTATTGTATTCATTAAATAAATTGTTTTTGAGCTGCAGCAATTTGTTTCATTATTTATTGAATGGCCCTTGTATACGTGATGAGATATCAGTCAACAGAACTGTTGACTGGGATAATTTTAACATTATGAACATAGAGTAAATTAAAGGGGCTGAGAAAATCTGTTAAACTGAGAAAAATAAATTTTGGGAAGGTAAAGCAGGGTTGTACTGTATATGTTATTGAATTAATTTTTACTTATTAATCATAAAATGAGGTTATTGTATAGTTATGTTTTATACATGTTAGATATTGGCAGCAGGTCAGACGAAATTACCGATTATTTTTTTTTTTCCTGATTAAATGTACGTGGTTTTGAAAGAAAATTAACTCTCCTGATTTGAGTGTGACAGATTAATGTGTAAGAGGATTTAAAAAAAAAGTACCCAGAGAATACAACAAATACCCAGTAAATCACATCAATGTGACCCTGCCCATGTTTGATGTAAGCGTGCAATAACCCATAAAGGGCCCGACAGGGCAACACTAACGTGGGGGGTGTAAAAAGTTTTCCGGGGTGGGCGGAAAACAGTGCATTGTTGGGGCGCCATGGAGAAACAGGGGCGATTAATCGGACGTAAAAAAGGGCTTGATCATTGCCTTTACAGGACGGTGGTGGAATCCTTTCGAAAGGGCCAATTTTGAAGGGCTTGCTTGCCAGTGTAGTTGAAAATCCCCAAGAGGCAGAATGGCAATATCAAAACCGGCGGAGGCAACTTTTAGGCGTACCGGGGGCCATAAATGAAAAGGGGAGAATGACAGCTGTGGAGATGGTGGGGCATGCAACTGTGAGAAACGCCAGATGTAACAAGAGGCTACCAACGGGGTTGTTTCAAAAACCCCGTTCAGTAAATGTTGCTGTTTTAGGCCCCCCGGCAGGTTCTGGTTCATGCATCATGCTGACTGCTTTTTGATGACAAGGCGGGAATTTTTGCTTGCCAATCGGGAAATTCCCCCGGCTACTGGTGGCAATAGGGGGCCCTTTTTCCAGAGGGAATCATTTTTTTTCTCCTCCATAAACTCCTGCTTAGCCCAGTCTGGGGGAAGGGCACATGATTTTTGGGGAAATGTTTCTGTGGCATTTGTTGTGTGATCTCATCATTCGGGAAACACAATGGATCAATAAAAGTAGCAGCCATCCTTGGGCTATGCCCACCCCTATATGCATATCATTTTCCTTAAACCAAGACAGCATCTACCAGCGGGGCCTTATTTTGCAGTCGCCCTAAAACTTCAGTTCGTGTAAGGTTTGAAAGCACCAAGATGAGTTTACGGGTACTCCCGGGCCCCCAAAACCCCCCCATTTAAAACTCAATCGAAAACCCTGTTTTTCCATCTTGATTGGGCTGTTACCCACAATGGCATGGCCCCAAATCCCTGCCTGTATTTCCCAAACCCCTAATTGTCTCTCTTCCTGTGCCCTCGCGGTGGTCAGCTCTGAAAAAGGGGGTCATTCAAATTTTTGATGGGTGGTCACAGAAAATGTGACTGGACTGTGTGTAAATAAAAGTTATTTCATCCCAAAAAGAACTCTTTACAAAATCTCTGGGGTTTGAGAAACCCCATATTATCAGAAAATCCCCTAATATGCCTAGGCCTAGTCAAAAACCCAACATGCATGCCATGAGGCAAAAAGGCTTCATGGATGAAAGACATTTAAAAAATATTAAATAATTTTTTTTCTAAAGTTTAAATAATTTATTATATAATCCATCTTTTTTATTTTATTCCTTCCCCAAAAAGTGGAAAAAATTAGTAAAATTAATCCTGCTTTTCCCACAGAAGGTTAAGAATTTTAATTTTGCCTTTTTAAAAAAATGGAATAGCAGAAAATTCCACTAAGTCAGGGCTGTAAAAATGAGCATGTGGTGCTCGGACACCCCCACTCTGCGGGGGCACGCTGATGGAAAAGGATCCACCCATTTTCTAAAGGGATACACAGTAGGTGGTCTGGTGGGGTTAAAAAAAAACCAAGTTTCAGTCTGAATGGGTTCTTTTTTTTTACCAAGGCATGGAAGTACTGAAATTTTTGTTTAATATGCAGAAAAGTATTTAATAACAAAAAATAGTGGAAAGGCATTACAAAATTTTCCCGGGAAGTAAAAAAAGTTTTTTAAAGGGCGCATTCGGATGCCCTTACGTCTTCCGCCTGCTTGTTATCTCAGTGGCGAGAAGTTTTTCGGGGACTAAAGGTTTTTTAACCTTTGGGTTGAAAAATTACCACTGATTCCATGTTTCATGATCTTTAACCTTAATTTCTGAGAAAGTTTTGGTGATCCCCCGTTTTTGTAATAAATAGTTTGATGAAAATGCTGAAATGCAGTGATTGATTGCTGGTCATAGATACCACCATTTTTGTAAAATTTCCCTAATTCGTCAAATTAAAATTTCAAACTGTGGTCCGGGAATAACAATTGTTTGAAGCTTTATTACTGATGGGAAAAGTTTGGTGCAAAATATACATCAACGGGCTCCCCAAATGTTTTTTAAAAAATTTTTAAAACTTTTTTGATACATGTAATTTTGAATTGGGTAACGGTTTAATAATTCTTGTGTTTGAAAATTACATAATATATCGATTTTACATATTTTTTTCTTATTCTCACTTTTTCATTACATATTTATTGCATATTTGACATTTCATACTGCATTTTTTTGGGTTCCCCTATTCATCATTTCTCTATCATTTTGTGCAGAAATGCTTTTATTAAAATGTTTTATTTTTAAATTTTTCCCCTGAAAGATTTGCATATATTATTTTTTTTGTATATTTTCAATAATAATGTCTTATTTTTTTACCCCTTTCCCAAATTTTTTGTAATACTTATCTTGATTTAGAAATAAATTTTTGGTTTATATTGAAGTTGTTAAAAATTTTCATTTGAGTTATTTGTAATTAGTGTTAATGGTTCTCATATCTGCATTCCCCTCGGTAGAAATGTCGTTGTTTCCTTGGTGTAATGATCAATCCTTGTATAACTGCAGTTTCTGTTTACATGTCAATTTCCATTAAAAGTTGGTAAAATTTAATTGGGGTCTCTTTATGATATACCAACCTGTGTCTGTGCCCCAACTTTGCATTCACAAAAAGGTTTCTTGCTCCTGCTTCCCCCTGTGACCGGGGCCGGGGAAGCTGATTCTCACGTGCCCCAAATCTTTTAAAAGGCCATTGGCGTGCTCATTTGTCAGAGGGCCCCTTTGCCCCAAAGTGATCTGCTTGCATAACAGATACCTGCATGCAGGCATTCTAGATTAGGGGGTCTTTTTGCAAAATTCTGTGATTGTAAAATTAATGTTTTTTCTGACTTGGTGCCTGGTGTTTAGTAATCATTTTTTCTCTTTCAGTGCCCAGAAAAATTGTCATTAAATTTTCCCACTTTTAAAAATTATTTTACTGTTTTTCAAGGGCCGTTTAAATCAAAACTGAATCTGAAATCTAAATGCTCGAGGGTTTCAATTTCATTTTTTGTTGTTGGAAAAAAGATCGGGGGTTTGGGCAGCTAAGAAACAAAGGAAAAAAAAAATCCCTTAGCCCTTTGGGTTTAAAAAACTCAAATATAAAGGGGTAGCTTACAGTGCAGTGGAATTTATGTATGAAATGTAGGGAATTGTATTTAATTTTTTATTATTAAAATCCTCAATTTTACTGGAATTTTCCCTAATGGCTGAAGCCCAAATTTTTCCTGCATAATACCCTTTTTTCAAAGTACACTGCAGTGTTAAGGTCATGTAGAAGGGTTATAAAAAAATGCATTCTGTAAAGTCATGGTCAGTAAATTTTTCCATCTCTTGTATAAATTTGTAATAGAAATTTAAGTTTGTCATTTTTGGCCCAGATGTAAAATTTTTTAAATTTAAAAAAATTGAGATTGCTTAAATTTGGTGGATGCTGGGGCGGGTGTTTTTTGCCGTTGGGTGGCGCTGTGTGTGTATGTACGGGCCCCCCCCCAGTGGCGGGCCCGCCTCCACAAACAAAGTGCTTTGTTTTTCCTTTTTTGCGCTTCAAGCAGTTCTATCTACGCACCCCCCAGTTCTCACCCCGGGACAAGTCTGCCGGCCAGTGTTAGGAAACAAACGGGACTGCATCCGGCAAACCCTGATTGGCTTGGGTGTGTTTCAATTCCAAAGTATTAAAGTAGTAAGCGAAAATTTTTTGGAAATTGTGAAACTTCTGATTAAGCATTAAATTTTTTTTTTAGAATGAAATTGCAAGGTGACTAGTTTCGGGAAAAATCTGGAAAACCAATAAATTCTAAAAGTCTTTTTTCTAAACTAATTTGAGCAAAATTCAGGAATGTAATAGTCGGGGAAATTTGTGGGATAAAAAATTTAAATTTCCCACCCCCCAAAACATTTTTAAGGAAAGTTTTTTTTTGACAAAATTTTAAATTTTTTAAAAAGCAAATGTTAATTTTGCCCTTTTCCTTGTAAAATCAGAAAAAATTACTCAACAGGCACCAAAAATTTAAAAAAAAAAAAAATTCTATGAAAAAGGGTAAAATAATCTAAAATCCTATAAAGTAAAGCGGAAAAACTGGGGAAAGTCAGGGAAGGTTTTTTGGGGAATTCTCCTCTGTACTTTTTTAATAATAAAAAAGGGTTTTTTTTTCCCAAAAAACTTTTTAAAATCATTTGAAAAGTTACCCCAAAGTTAAAAATTTTGTATCCCAAAAATACTCTAAAAACATCAAAAGGGTTATATTTATATTACTATTGAATTTTGGTCTTTAAAACACAAGTTTTTGTTTTTCCATATTGTATAATTTATGAATAATTGTGTTTTACAAACATCTTTTCATTGTGACAATCTTTATAGTATGATTAGTTGAATTCACAAAATAATTTATCCATTTGATAGTCACAAAGTTTTCCCAATTTTTCCCGGAAGTAAGTGATTCATTATGGCAGTAACTTATTTATAAAGTCCTTGGACAACCCAAATATATCTTTTCGTGACTTTATCAACTTTTTCCCTTTTTAGCTTAATCCTTCGGGCCCAGGTTTAAGTTCCCAAAAATTTTCCCCAAAAAATTAATTAATATTGTGTATTCATTCACGGAACCCAAAAAAGATATTTAAAAAGAAAAATAAAAATTCCCCGGTTGTAGTGAATTTCCCTGGGGGATTAATTTTTTTTTGGTTTAAAGCTGTATAAAAGGTTAACTATACCCGATGATGAAAAATTAAGATAAATTCCCCACAACAATTGTTTTTATTAATATAGAAATTCAAAAAACATTAGGCATGAAATGAAAATTTTCCCAATTTTTTTATTTGCCCTTAAAAGCAATGATTTTCAATTGTTTACTTCATATTTTTTCATTAGTAATTTCTCTAGGCCCTTTCCCGAATTTCATGCCCCTTTTTCTTGTTTCCCCTTTAAGTCATTCAAAGTTCTGCGGTTTGACACTTTTAAAATGCCTCTTGTTTTTGGGTCACCCCCCTCTCCCCTAAAGGCCCCTTTTCTCATTTTAAAAAATGAAGATGTTTTTGTTGGCAGGATGGCCCCCTACCCTAATAAAACCGATCACTTTTCCCGGGGTTACAGGGTTTCCCAGGCTGTGGATCGCTTTTTTAAAAGGCCCTCGTAAAACCCTCTGCTCTTTGTCCCAAAGGAATTTAAAAGTAACATCAAGACGGGAAACGGGGAGCAAAATTCCCCCTTGCTTTCCCCAGTTTGGCTCCATAGGTTTTTAGTTTTTGTTTCGCTCTAAAACCCGGGTTTAAGGTTTAATTAAGATGCCCATTCTGGGTCTGCAAATTCCCCACCTGAGGGGAATCTTTAAATTATGACCTTTGGGCCCCGAAATTTTTTTTCAAGATGCCCGTGTTGGATTTTGTGGAAATTTAAATTTTAAGTCATATTTGAAGAAATCTTCTTATGCTCAATTATTAAAGAAAATTAAATGGGCCCATTTCCCTTTAAAGGTTCCCACTAAAACCCAGGGTCCACTATACCCAATTCACTAAAACCCGGATTTGGGCTTTTTTAAAAAACCATGGGGTAGCATTTTTAAATTAAATAAAATTTTTGGGGATTTTTTTTGTATTTTGGTACACTAAAAAGGTTTAAAGGGTTTGGGTGTAATTGTAGATCCCAGTTTTGAAAAGAGCTCTTCTGGGTAACTGATACCCCCAGGGGCGGCGCCCAGATCCATTTGTAGGATGTCGTGTTGCTGTCATTAAAATGGGTGGCTCTCTTCACCCATGTAACAAAAAAAAGGGAGATTCCCTTTTAGACAAAACCCATTCTAGCAGGTAAAATTAATTGATAATTTTTAAAAGCAAATCAAAAATGTAGGTTATCAATTTTTTGGGAAAAAGTTGCGTTTGAGGGCAGGGTTAAGTTTTTTTGATAAAACAGAGTTAAGTTGTTTTGATGAAATGGTTTTATGTTTTAATAAAAAATTATGTAAAAGGTGTCTCTACGGGCATTTATAAATTCTTTTTTCCCCCATTTAAAAACATGGTTTATAAAAATTAAATTTAACGGACCCCTATTCCCTTGAATAATCTCTTTCCCCCCCAATTGTAAAACCCCAAAGTATCACTTATTAAACCTTTTTGTCTTCTAAGGCCCGGGCTTTATCCCCAACTTCTAAAAACCCAAAATTTTGACATATCTTGAAAGAAATTTGGAAATGGTTTGTAAGTTAATGTAATATATACAGACTAGTAAGACAAACAATTTTGTCTTTTTTGGTATTATGGTAGTTCCCCATATTGGATTGCAGACTATTGAAATTATAAAATAATTACAAAAAAATAATTATGAAGTTTTGGGTTTTTATTCTGGCAATGTAATGGTTTTAGTGGCTTCAGTTACAATTCGGTTTGATACCGCTTTTTAAAATCAAAAAGTGATATTTGTTACATTGGATGCCAGGGGGTGGTTCCAGACCCTACTCATTGAACTTTTTCATCATTCGTTTATATTTTTTTTTTAAAAACATTTTAAAACTTTTATCTTTCTGCAGATTGTCTAACATTATTTTTTAAAATTTTTTTTGAAAAAATTTTTCCGCTTGAATCTTTAAAGATTTAGAAGCTATTATGTGGTATAAATTATCCTTCATTAACATGCTGATTTCATAAAAAACGAGACCTGAATTAAAATAAGATGGATTTTTAGAATTTGTTAAAAAGATCATGTTCCTTTCTTTCCCATGATCATTTCCAGTTTTTGATGCTTTTAAAAGTTCCAATATTTTGTTTTTAGTTAAAATATTTTATTAATTTTTATCCTTTTTTTTCCTACATTTTTTATAGAATATTGACATTTTGGGGAAATTTTTTTTCTCTTTTTCAAATTGTAATGGCAATCCAATATTTCTGACCCTTATATTAATACTCTCTTTTTTATACTACAACAAAAGACTTTTACTTTTTTTCCCAAATTTCCGAAACCATTGCGGGAATTTGGTGTCCCAAATTGAATAAAAATTACCCCCAGTTCTGGACATGTGGGCAAAAAGGCCCAAAATTTTGCTCTAGGTCTCATTAAATTTTGGGGAAATTTGGGTTTGTGTGTTTCCTTTTAAAGTATTTTTTTTAAGAGAGATATTTCCAAGGCTATTATTAAAAAATGCATCTTTTTCCCAATTTCTTGATTTATTTTTATGTGATTTTAAAGGTCTATGGGATCGGGCGGTACAAATTTAAAAATACAAAATAGTAAACATTTAGTGAATCATCTTTTTAAAAGATAATTTAAATCATAGTATGGTCTAAATGAAGCAGATTTGTTAGATATAAACAGTTCTTTAAAGACATCCCAACTATAATTTGTTTCTCTTTAAGATGCACTTTAAATTTTGTTTGCTTTTTTTATTTTTGTATTTATTTACAAAATGTGTGAACAGAGAGGACAACCCGGGAAATTTAATTGATAAAATGACAGTACATAGTTTTTCCCCCTAATCACAAAAATTTTTAACATAAATGAAAAAAATTTCAATAACTTAATATAGACTAAACATTGTTAAATGGAAACTTTAAATCTATTTTGGCGGTTTCCTTTTTTTTTTTGCAGTTTATTGAAATACTAAAATACTGTGGTTTTTATCAAAAAAATAATAAAAAATTTAAACAAACTATTAACTCAAAAATGTTTATTAAAAAAGTTTGTTCTTCTCTTTAATTTGTTTTAAGAAGAAGAAAAAAAATTTGAAACATTTTTTTTGTTACCGTGTCAAATGGGTTTTGCAGCTGCATAGTGTGAAGTATTGAACTTTCCCCTTTATCCTTCAAGTTTTAGTAGGATATTTTGTGGGTGATGTTCATGGTGGCTTTAAAATTTTTTTATTTGGTTGTTAAAGTTTTTTTTTAAAAAATTTCTTTACTTTTTCCCCCTTTTTTTGTTTTCCCTTTCCCCAAACCCCAATTTTTTTTCAAGTTTTTCGAGCAAAAATTTTTTTTTAATTTTTTTAAAATTATTCTTAAAAAACTCCATTTTGCCATCTATTTATGTATGTACAAAAATTTTATGTAAAATTTTTTCAAATATTTTTCGGACAAAAATTAAAATTCATTTATCTGAACTATCTCCCATATGTGATATTATTTTTTTTTGTTATATTAGGCCTCTTTTTTGTCCATAAGGGAAATTTTTTTTCTTCATTTCTCTAAAAATTTGATTAAAATTCCCGGAAAAAAGTTGATTTACGTGTCTAAAAATCCCTGATGGATTGAAATTTAAAATGGGAAAATAATTCATTTTTTCTGATTCAGTGATTTTGGGTGTGATTTAAGGTTTTTTATTTAAAATTTAATTTCAAAATGGTTTTTTCCTTTTTTTTGACTGAACTCATACCCTACTAACTTGTCTAGAAAAGAAATTTTTAAGTAAACAATTGAAATATAAATTTTTAAAAACAAAAAAAATGTTTTTGCCATTCAACGAATATAATATCCAAAAAGACTTTTTAAATAAAACTAAGGGAAAAGTTCAATTTCCTGAATAGTCTATACTGCATCAACCCCCAAAATATGAAAAAAATTAAAATTTTTTCCCAAAAATTTCTAATCTTTGGTGGAAGTTTTCAGTGATGTTGGTTGGAAAATTAAACTAATTTTATTTGCAACATGTAGAAAAGTTTTTAGGGAAACCCATAAAAAAATTTTTAATTCCCAAAACAAGTCAACCTAGAATACACACCCTGGGTGAAGATCGGACCACCCCCCTGGGGGCGGGGCTCGACGTGTTAGTGTAGTCAGGTGGGCTCAACCTTGATGCTGCTTCTCAATGCCCGGCTCAACAACCCCTTCGGTATTCTCCCACCCCTGATGGAAACCTTTCCCCCTCAGGTGGAAATTCCCCAACTTTCTTTGTTAAAAAAATGTTGTGTTCATCATATTATATTATTATCATGAGAGTGTGGGTGCATGAAATCCCATGCTTTCATGTGTGTGTTTTGTGGGGCATATGCACATGTGCTTGTATCATGTGCAGGTGCTTTGCATGTGTGTGCCCCACATGCATGCAGGCGTGTGTGCACCGGGGATATGGGTGTGGGCATGTGCGGGGGCCCCATGCGTGCCCCTTTGTTCTTTCCCAAAATCCTTTAAAATTTTCAAACAAAAAACAAAACAAAAAGAAGTTAAAATTGAGATAGTGGAAAATTTTCCAAAAATTTTTTCCTATGTGGGAAAAACCTCTATCTCTTTTGCAAAACAGGCGATTTGCATTAAAACAGTATTTTGGAAAAGAACAATGTGTGTGTGTTTTGGGGATGGGGATGTGGTAGGGGGGTGATTGTGTTTTTTTTTTAAGAGAAAGGGTGTGAGGTGTGCATGGGGAAGGGGGGTAATTTTGGGTTTTAAAAATTCCTCGGAAAAAAAAGAACTTTTTTAAAAATACAGTAAACCCTCACCCCAACATTTTGCAAAAAAGCGTTATTGCTTAAACATTTTTTACCCAAACCCAATTATTTCTTTTTGAAAAAATTACTACTGTGGTATATCTTGTAATAAAAGATCCCACCACACACACACACATATTCAAAACATTGCTCACAGACTGTAAAAAAATGTAACTGCAGCAAATATGCCTCACAATGAGAGACGAAAGGGATTTCCCCTTCAGATTAGCTCCAACAAAAAGAACTCATTTTAAAATGAACTTTTTGGAAAAAAAAACCCAAACCCACCCCGGAATAAAAATAAATTCCCCGAACATCATAAATTCTTTCTTTCTGTCAATCTTAATGAACGGAATTTTCCAAAGACACCCGGAAATTCAAAAAATTCATTTTACAGAAAGTTTCAGATGAAAACAGAAAATCGATTTCCTTTTCAGACCTCCCTTGCCCCGGTAATCAGAACCCCACCCAGGGTTTTGCTGCGCAAAGCCCCTAATTTGGGAGCGTGGGGGGGGAAGAGAAAGCAATGAATCAGTAACAGAACAAAAAGGTATGTCATGATGCAAAATCGGAAGACCCCCAGAAGCGTAAAAGGAGAAATTAGTTGGGCTCTTTGGTTTAAAAATTTTTTTCATGGTCTCAAATTTGAAAGGTTCAAATAGAAGGGAGTAAAAGGTGTCATCCCCAATTTTTTATTCCCATGCCTAACATTTCCTGTACCAGTGATGGAGGACTTGTTGTAGGTAGTTTATTAAAAAAAACCGGATCATAACCCTCATCTTTGTTTTAGATCATATTAATAAAGTTTCCCCGTTAACTTTTTCCAATTTTAATTTCCACCCTTTTTGAAAAAATTTTGAACCAGGTTGATCCATTTTTTTTATATAAACCCCTTCTCATTTTTCCCCTTTTTTTTTTCGTACAAACGTATGCTTTCTGGAGTTCTAAAAAATTAAAACATAAATATTCATATTTCTGTTTTATGTTTCTCTATAACTTGTCTGATATAGTGGATGTTATCTTGTGTTGTCTTCGTCTAAAACCATTCTACTCTTCCTCAATAAAATTTAATTTAAATATTTTACTGGAATCTAGAAAACAATCTTTTTGAAGTACAACCTTACCTTAAATTGCCATGTGGCTCCTTTTAAAATAAGGAATCACGGGATATTTTTCATTCTAAAAATTGGATCCTCTGCTACTTCTTTTTTTATCAAACATTTTTTTTGGGTTACTCACAACCCCTTTTGTCATATTTCAGGAGCACCATTCTTATATTTCCGGGCCCTGAGGTTTTATTGGTTTTCTTTGCATATTGCCTTCTTAATATCATCCTCAGTTTTTTTAAAATTGCTTTCCCCCAAATCTCTTTTTCTTCTCCAAATTTTCGGGTTTTTTCTTGAAAAAACATTAATAGTGGTGTATCCATTTTTGAGGGGAATTCTTTTGCCTTCTTTTCCCTCATTATTTCTTCTTTTTTTAATTTAAAATTTTCCAGGCTTCAGATGATATATTGTATCGTACATTTCCCCTGATTTTATGTACATAACCTGTTCAAATATTAATTTTTCCATTTTTTAACCTGTTTTAACCTTAAATCGCATCAGAACATATTTCTCATAACTTTAGTGTTTTATTTTTTAAACCCAAATTTCGTATATCCTTTTTTTTCCCTTTTGGAATCATTTCTTAAAATTCTAAAAAACTTTTCCATTATTTTTCCCTTTTTCTTCTTCCCCAAGTGTTTCCTTAGCTGCTTTAAAAATAGTCTCCTTTAAATTTGGGGTTGAATTAAAATTGAATTGAATGTGCCTTATTTTACGTGCGAGACTCAGGCCATGAGGCCTGCTCTTACGTCTGATCACGCATTTTTTTCCGCTCATTTCCCCCAACAAGGGGAAAAAGGGGAATTATTACGGGAGACAAAACAGGTGATTTAAATTTGCTCAGAGGCATCATTTAGACTTGGGGATCATTTACATCAGTAAATCTACAAACATGGGACAGCTGGCTTTACTTCCCCTCGAAGGAAAAATTAAAAGAACCCCCCTTTAAAAAATCCACGGTTTTTCCCGGGGGTTCAAACCCCCGGCTTGATATAACAACCCCGTCCAAACCCTTTTAACCATCCCACAGCCTCCTTAAAAGTGTTGATACTTTTTTTGGCCCAGGATTCCCCTCCTTTTTAAAATTTAATTTGTTTCCCCAGTCTATTTTGATAGAGCATTTTTTACCACTGTTTCCCAAGGGTCTTCTTAAATATCGATTCCTTTTTCTCTAAAAGCTCATTGTCTTTTTTTGGAGCATTTTTCTTTATTTTAAAATAAAA
>CAXIVR010000009.1:40166-52666 GCA_964035755.1 Teleogryllus oceanicus | reverse complement strand
CTTTACCAGTGAGTTTCTTAAAGAAGTCACAGAGTGTTTTTTAATTTTAAAAAACCACATTTTCCTTTTAGTTTCAAAATTTTGCATCTCTCTCAATACTCACAACATTATTACTCTTTGTAATAGTGAACGTGCTATCCTTGTTTGCTAATCACTTCAGTGAACTATTTTCTGATTCTGCTTTCTTGGTGGAATCTTTAGTAATTGAAAATTACTATTCTAATTCTATTAATTTTGTAAACCTTGATGTTAATGATATCTTATGAAAAACTTAATATGAAAGATGATTTGGCCCATTTTTTATGTAATCATTTCTTGGGGTGGGGTATGTTTCCATACCCCCGGGTTTTTTAATTAATCTTTGAGCACTGGCATCTTTAACCTTTTGGAAAAAAGTAGCAAAATAGCTGTCTTTAGAAGAATGATAAATCAATAGTCTATTTATTGCCTAAAAATTTCAAAATCCGGTTTTGGGCCCTTTACTGTTCCAAAAATCAATAGGGCGAAAGGGTTTGGGCAAAATTAAATTGATCATTTATTTAAAAAAGACATTATGTTTTTGGCTTTTGGGGGGTTGATTACCTGACACTTTATACAGACTTTGGAAAACTATTGAATGAGTAAACCATTGAGAAATTCTAAACTTCCCAGAATGGATATGGGGGATCCATTTCTTTCCCCAAGGGGAAATCTTATCTGACTGATGGGGCACCATGTGTTAGTATTAATGGTTTTTTTTTGGTTACAGTCAAGGTTTAATCAGGCACCAGGTTCACCCGAGGTTTCTCATCTTCACCCCTTTTCATTTCCCAAAATTTTGTTAATGACTTTTGGTGATTTGGTCAGGTTCTTTTATATGAAATTTTAAAAGAAAAAACTTTTCCAAGAACTCAGATGTTGGAGACAAAAATTGTCTAAAAAGCATGGCGACTAAACAAAACCCAAAAAAATGGAACTTTATACTGATAATGTTTCTTCTTTCTAACTTCTTGAGGGAAAATAATTTTTAAGCATATCAGTAAACCCCCAAACCCCCTTTTCTTTAGTCATCTGGGGATGGGGGTTTATCATTGACAGAGTCATAGTTTTCAGCTATGATTCCATACTTCAAATAAGACCATGAAAATATTTTATTTCATCCCAAAAAATTTTTACGTTTTCAACTTTGAAGATCTTGTATTTCTCCCTTTTTCCCGGTCAATTCTAAGTGTCCTTCTTTATCAGGAAACCCTTTTCCCAATCTGACACTGATAATATAAAAAGATTTGCTTTCATTAACCTATGTCAGATGGTGTCTTAATTAAACATGATTGTGTCCCGATGGTGTCTTAATTAAACGTGGAGTTCAAAGACTGTTGGAATACAGTTGTTACAATCAGGGAAAATATTTCAATGACTTGGGATTTTTTAAAACCCTATTTCTCAGGAAGTATCATATACAGAACAGTTTCAGAACATTTTCAATACATTACAATGTTTCTTAAAAATGATCTAGAAATCCTACCCCTTCATATTCAAAATAAAAAAAATTATGCCTCCATGGTTTTAAAAGAATTTTCAAATTGTGAACCAATTCTGCAATGTTCTGGATTTTTTTAAAACCCTTGGGAAATCAGCCTTCAGGACATAACTTGTAATTGCTGCGTGTTATTTCCACTCTTTTGCTCTTTTAATTAATTCTTTAAAAATAGTAATTTTTTGTCTATTAAAATTTTCCAACCGATTCTTTGATCATACCATCACAAAGTCTTTAACTGTTACTGCAATAATATATTGATTTTTAATAAAAAATTTATGAAATTTGTCCTGTTTAATAAATGAGTAAATAAATAAATGGGGAGGTAAGTAAATGAAATAACTCTTCTGCTCCTGCAGTCTTTTTAAAATTCATATGTCAAATTAGTCCGAAACAGTTTCAAATTGGCAACTTGGGGTTGATTTTGGAGGTAAATCAACTTGACTTTAAAGATTACCAGTATAGATTTAATATTGTGTAGGGCATGACCGTCTTAAAGATTGCAGTACTTATACCATTGCCCTATCTTCAGCAAATTTTGACAAATGAGTCAAAAAAAGTTTACATCTCAAATTAATTATTGTTAAATAAAAGTCTTGCAAGTTTTTGTTGCTCACTTCTTCTCCCAATGACACAAACCCCAAACCAGACAGTGTTGCTTTATAAATACTTTTTCTGTCAAAAATCTATGTCTTAGTGAATCAGATGGTACCTACACCTTCTTTTATATCCAAAAAGAACTTCAAAAATTTTGAGAAATCAGACCCATTACTGATTGCCATAATTCAACTCATTTACTCAAATTAAAGGGGTAAATATTTATAATTAACTAATTACTAATGGCCATGTAAATACCCATTTACATGAGTTGAGATTTCCCCAATAAATTTCAAAAAAAAAAGAAAGAAAAATGTTTGTAAATTAATTATTAATTAAAATGCAATTAATTAAACTATATTATTAAAAATATTTTAACGTTAAATTTGTCATCAAATAAATTTTGGATGCATTTTTATTCAGTTTTTGTCACAACCCATGATTAGTAAAATAATAATGGTCATCTTCAAAGTAATTGATCATAATCACCTGAAAGAGCTGTATTTTAATGGGATTTCTGATAAAAAGTACTAAAATACACATATATTAAGAATATAAAATTAAAGGTAGTTCTGCATTAATTATAAATGTATCAAAGTATTTAATTGTGAAAAACATGAATCTTGAATAGTTAGTGTTCTTCAAAAAAATGACAATTAACATCTCTGTTACATGTTCTCTTTCTATTCTCTGTTACACTCTCCTGAATTTATTTTCTGAATAGTACTAAAAATTTTGTTCCAAATGGATATTCTGCAAATAATAAATAATAATAATAATAATAATAATATAATTGCATAGAATCAAATGCCTTGTTTCTGAAGACTGCTATTCCCATTAAATGCTTCATAAATATCTTAGCTTTAAAGTTAAGTATAATACCATCTGTCCTGAAGAGTATTTCTTTTTTGCCTTTCCTTGCAGTGAGGACCCAACAGCAGCCGCATTGCGGCTTGAGAGAGATGTTCTCACAGTAGTCGTGATAATGTCAACTTTGTGCATGAAGTGTATCGGCAAGCATTCTTGCTCAATTTCACTACCCTGCCATTCTAGGCTATTGCTGTGTAAAAAGACTGGATTCAAATGAATGTAAGTACAATCACGATGTTGATTTATTTCACTGTGATAGAAAATGTAATAGTCTTTCATTTCTGGTTAATATTTTTCAGTTAATTAATGTTATAACTGCATTACATACTTGACACCTTTTGAGAATAGAAGGAATTTAAATAAAAGTAAAAATGTAAAGTATATTGTATTTTCAGGTACCTGAACTACCCCGTTTATGTTAGAACCCTTGAGAGTCACAAGGATGATGGTCGTAGTGGACCTCCATCTTATGAATTCTCTTCTATGGATAGCAGTGACATGGAGCCTCACTGTGTCACGCCTAAGAAATGATTCGTATTTGGGAGCTATTCTCGAAAAACTTGTTAGTTCGAGCTGGGCTGCAGGTAGGTGTTGAGAAATAAAACTTTATCTATGATGTCATAATTTTTAGACAAACCCTACATGGAGGAGTACAGAATAGGAAAACTCATATGGCACCATCTACAATAGATACAGGTGAAAATTGACAGCACTGCCCCTTTTAAGAATGGTACTTCTTGAGCATTAAATAGCTGACTCAAGTGCATGACTGAATCTACTTTTGGACAATCTAACATCAAATTGAGCTCTATCAATAGGGAATGGTTTAAAATTCCCGCACACCCTTTAAATGCTAGAGGCTTTGTTAAAAACGAAAAAAAAATTTGTTGGTTAAGATCTTATATTAAACTACTCAAGAGCCACAAGTATGGTTCTACTGAGATGCGGGGGGTTGCAACCGCAAGCCGACCACTGCTCTAGAGGCTGCTCTTGAACTGTCAGCAGGGAGCCTTTGTGGAAACAGGTTAGAGCATGACAATAATGCTGTTGGCGCAGCCCACCCCCCTGCCGCCCCTCAAGGATATTCCAGCAAGTGGACTGGCTGGGGATTGGCGTCCCTCTACCTAACTGCTGGGCCTTCAGAACATCGATCAATGGCTTCCCATATTTTACCAATCACTACTGCCACGGTTGCGTTCTTGGACCTACTGGCAAACACAGATGTCACACAGTAGCATAGTGGAACTCAGATTGTGTTAATCCCATGAAGGCCGGAAAAGACACTAGCAAAAATTGAACTATTATCTAACGTTTTCCAACCAAAAACAAGATTTGCTCAAAAACAGTTTTTCCCACAGTTTTTCTTTTTAAAATGTTTCTGCAGATAGTGCTAAATGCACTGAATGTCATGTCGTAAATGTCATTTTGATGTTTTGTTTAGATTTTTCAAAAATTACAGAAAATTTAATTTTCTTTATGTATCACTCATGTGTAATATTTACATTATGGCCATTTCTTAAACATTGTATTTGGGAGTGAAAGGTGCTTCAAATAGTTTCTTATAAAGGGTCTCAAAACAAAGTTTTAGTGAAAATGAGCTCAAGTTTTGCATTTTCAGAAGTGAAACTAAATTTTCAAAAAGGACTCCAAAATTTTCTTAAGGCTTTGTTAAGAATATTGCTAAATACACTGAATCACATGTCACGTCGCCATTTTTGATGTATTTTTTTGGTTTTCAAAACTACAAAAGGAAATTTTTTTTTATGTCTCTCATGTCATTAATATTTATATTAGCATTTCTATACACTATTGAATAAAAAATGTTAAAAAAGTTTTGCAATTTATAGGTAGCAGCTGGAATAAGGGGGGGAAAAACTGTACAGTTAGCCCAGACTAAAGAGATTAGGAACTAACTAGTGCCAGAAAGTCTATGCCATTCTGTAGCACCAATAGTTTACTTTTTAAATGATTCTGCACTTTGCTTATTAGGTTTTGTGTGTCCTTTAGATCTAATTTCAAATTATGTGTGTGGTTGTAATCAGAATGATAGTTTTATCCGCAATGGTATTTTTATAATCTATTACTGTTTTCCAGTCATTGACGCATCATCAATGATCATGGCTGTTGAAGGACCCTTGAAACCCTGATCAGTCGATCAATCAGTTAATCAATCAACCAGAACCAGTGGCAAACCGGTCTGGCTGGTCAAGTTGGGTCAAGAGAGTTGAGGAGGTCTGTAATGTTGTGTGTTGTTCTTGTCTGCAGGTTATAATATTGTCCCAGACATCCACTGAACATAGGAGTGGCAATAGCGATTAGAGAGTTACTTGGTTCCACTGTGTAGAATGCTTGAAATATGTCAGAAAAAGAAGTTGTCAATTTCTTGTGGGTCACCAGTGAATCACTCATCCTCCTGTGTAATGGGATGAAAAGAGATTGTTAAGATAACTGTCTCCTGATGTATGAGAACAGCTTTAGCTTGGGCATGATTTGTTCAAAACTTTTAAAAAGTCTGATTTCTCCAGTTATCTGATTTCTGTAGTTCTTATCCACCTAGTGTCTTCCTGTTTAGTTTTGTTAATATTTTGTCCATAGCTTCCTTATTGCAGATCTGAAGAATCTTTCTGTTAAACCAAGTTAAATTTGGATCTTGAATGCGATTACTGTGGTCTGAGAGTGAGAGTTCAAGTTTTCAGGTTTAGCTGTTCTAACATCAGTCAAGTTATGTTTATGGTGGCTGTTGTTTGAGGTTGTGCCAAGATTTGGTAGCAGAGTTCAGTTTTCCAGTTTCCAGTCGGGGCACCAGTAATTTTCTCTTTTTTAGGAGAAAAAGCAGTTATCCTGGAGTCAATTTGTGATATTTGTTCAAAATAAAAATGTGGTTTCTGCCAATAGGATATAAAAAGTCAGACAATCTAGTGTTATGAGTGTTCTTCCAAAATCTAGTCACTTTTGTTGCCAATTGTGTAAAGCAGTCTTGAAAAGCTCAAGAAATAGCAGCTGTTGATTGAGATAGTGGAGAAAGTTTCAGAAGTGGTAAGGGCAAACTTTTTGTTGAGATGGTAAAATCAATCAAGGTGGAAATATTTCGTCATTGGCATTAATTTAAGTAAATGTGAAAAGTTTAGACTTTTATGTAGAAATCCTAATTCGGGAAACACATTTTTGTTATGCTTGTATATTTATTGACCCTTTATTTATCCCCTCTGAAAATTGAGAATTATTTCTTTAGATTTTGTAGTCATAATGACAGAAAGTCATATAAAATGTAATTTCTAGAAATCAATGTTACTTCAAACCTGGCAAACAAAACTAGTCAGGATAAAAGTACAAAAAACACATCTTCCATGTAAATAGTCATAAAATATAAAGCTTTTCAGTACACATAGTAAAAGAATGAACTTCCTTCTAGCATTTAGTGAAAAAAGAGCTTTCTTGATGTATTATTCAAACGATGTGTGTTCAATCTAATGATAACCAAAATTACTACTTTTTGGGACATGATTTAATTAAGAAACTATAAAACTGAAAATATCTAAAAAGAAAAAAGATAAGGAATTTTACAATAATACATGTACCATTTTATATTTATTTGTTTATTGAATAAAAAATAATAAATATAAAAAAATAATAATAAATTAAATAAATAATAAATAAATGCAGTCCTTGTATACAATATATAAAGGTATATTGACTACGAGTGGAAATGTGTACAATAATAGTTTAATCTCTTCAAATCATAATGGTTCTATACATTATGATATGATCATATTCTGTATATTGAAATTTCTAGACATTTGGAACATTTTAATATATATAGAATGAAAAAAAAATTATATTTTTATTTCCCGACTCCTCCAATAAACGTAATCAAACGTAACATTTTAACGTATTTTCTTGATAATGTTGTAATAATATTTATTAACAGAATATACACTTTAACATTAGTTCATCAGAAGAATTCAAAAAGAAATTGTGAAGACCAATGTAATAAGCAAGTTAATAGTAGTCAAAAATGATAAACTTAAATGGATTTTAAACTTTAACATGTAATACTGTTTCACAGCCAACTCCAAGTCTATTTCTCAATAATTCCTCAGTAATCCGAAAAATGTGAATGAATTAAAGTTTTTTAATTATGATTGCTGAGAGTGCTGTTTTTAAATAATGAAGCAGACTAGTTTTCAGTAAAACCATCCCAACAAAATTTTAAGTATCTAGATTTAAAGGAATTTCAATTGTAATGTTTTTGCATAGAGCATCTCGGTATGTACAGAGATAAATAAACCTTGCTTAAGGGGGTTTGTGTGTAAATCATAATCATAACAAACAATTCTTTAACAACCATTTATGTATCTAAGCCTAATTCTAAAACATATGTTTCCAAATCAAATTTTTCGTTTAAATTCTTTATTTATGAGAATGAATAAAGTTGTTTGTTAAATCATAAGGGCTATTATGCTATCGATTAAAATTAATGTAACTAGTGAATATTTTCTTTGTGGATATCTTTACTTTTTATGTGTGTTTAGAATCTGTGCAGGTGTTTATTACCCATGCAGCTAATGTCTTCATGCGGGAAGTGAGTGCGAGTATCCATTATTATTGGAGGAACAAGTAGACACTTGCAAAAGAGTTCTCAATTTTATCGCTATGTGATGCACATTTTGCATGGAATCACGCAATGGTAAGTACATGAATATGCGCTTAATTTCATTTGTTAGATAAATACAATGAGCATACTTTGTTTTAATAAAATGGTCATCAATTTCATCATCAACATCTAAACTAAAATGGCAATGATTGATTGTATTTACTGTAGAGTCCATTGCTTCTTTCGGATTGTATGACTTGTGTAGAATCTGATGAGTATTTTTACTCATGTAGTTATGTGTGATAATTCTCTCACCCCTCCCTCACTCTTGTCTGTTTCACTGCCTCATGAGATGCTGTATAGAAAAAATATAGAATTAATTAGCTAACGAAAAATGTTTTCAATGCAAGAACATATACCATTAAAACCGCTTTTAAAATGGGTTAAAGGTGCCCCGGACCATATAATCACCCCCTTTTCCGCCCTGGTAGAAATGCAGTTAGTGATCTAATTGGTTCACTAGCACTGTCAATTTGGTTCCCAAAAAATAATTTGCGCCGCCACAGGGGCATGGCCAATGCACTTTCAAGTGGAATTATGAGCCTTACTATCAAAGTTGAAAGGATTATGACACGTGTCAAATTTGAAAAGGAGGCTGACCTCCCCTCACATTAACATAAAACATCCTTGAGCCTGTCCAACACGTAATTCCCAATGAATTTTATGCACTCACGTTATATATTTCACGTTATATATATTATATATATCACGTTAAATATTCATTTTTAATTTTATTGATTTTTTTTTGTAATTGCTCATAAAATATTTGGGTCTCTTTCTTTTCCCTCTTCTGGTACATATACTTCAATTATTGTTAAATAATTCTAGCAATTTTTAATCACTATTAAAATTTTTTTCTTTTTTATAGAAGTAGCATATATTTTATTTTTTATTTCTTATCAATTAGAATTACCACCCCCCGCTGTAGCTCTAATATTTTGTTCTACTCCACTGTAAACCATTACGTAATGGCCCAATTCTTTTGTTCTTTTTAATTTTGTCTTTGTTTCTGTTATAGCAGCAATTTTTATTCCCCCTTTTTTTTAATTCATGATTTAATAATTCCTTCTAAGCCCCAATCGTCCATGTTGCAATTTTTATCTTTCCAAAATTCTAATCGTTATCCGTTTTTCTTGGGAAGTCATCTTTTAGATTCTTCAGGTTGTTTGTGAAGAGAGCCAGTATGTGGTTTATTCATCTGACTGCCTTACAAGGGCCGTGCAGATATAGTCGGATAGGGGGGCTGCCATCTTTCAGCCTCCCAACTTGCTGGCTTTGTTTAGGTTTGGGGTCCATAGATCAGTTGCATTGTGCCAAGCCCGATCTGCCTTTGAATTTCCTCTTCTGCCATCTTCGCCCTTTTTGAAAAAGCTGAAGCTGAGGTCCTTCTGGAGTACTTCTTAGTGTGACCCCTTTCCTTTGACCTGTCCAGCAAGGGAGCCTCTACCAGTAGCTATGCTACTGCCCGCATAGTTCTTGAGATCACAGGGGTACTCAAGCTCCACCACCAACGACAAAGTCGTGTACTCTCTAGGTGGGGGAGAAAACTTCAAAAATGTATTTTGGGCAGCGATAGATGGGGGGTGGCCAGAGGGTGGAAGAAAACCGTAGTACCCATTCCCAAAGAAAATTTGAATAGTAGAAAATACGAGAAAATTTTGTGTCATTATGTAGCAGCACAAGTTTCTTAATGAAATGTGTTCATCAGAAACAGATCTACAAATAAAGTTATGTTCAATTTTTAGAAAATATGAAAATTTTTGTGAAATTTTGTCAGACGGAGGTAATTTTTAAATTTTAAACAATTATTTTCGCAAAAAGTCTCTGAATTTTTCTTTAATGTTTTCCTCGTATGTAGCAAAGAACTGTAGAATATAGTGGTGGTGGTGGTTGTGGTTCCATTTTCGAGGTACTATCTGCATTTTCGAAAATTGAAAATAGGAAAAGAAAATTGTAACCTCGAATAGCTTGTGCTTCACTTGACGCGTTGTTAGTTTGCAGAATGGCAACACAGAGGTTTCAAAATTCTTCGAATTCATCCCATTGTCGGTCATGATGTGTGACATGTGATCATTATTGTGTGAAGTAGATGTTCTTATGAGAGGAAATAGATTGAAAGAAGGTAATAAATTTAACTTAGAACTACCAAAACAAGTTTTGATCTCTGAATATGGTATTCTAAAATTGAGCAGCTCACTTCATGTAATCAAGGCAGGATTGTATGAAATTATTCTTGTTTTTCTGTACTATAGCTACAATACTGCAACACTTAAATTTATTAATGTTTGTTTCATGTGTAAAAGCAAGAAATTATTACTGTTCCTGACAATTGAATCAATGTAGATATGCGCATGAGGCGCATCGTTTGAAATTGTTGAATTGGACTCAAAGTTATAGCTGAGATGCTAGTAGGACAGATTTTGCAATATTTCATTATTACGGTTTCAATAGTGTGAGAAAGTATGTGCTGTTGTCAGCTAGTTTAGTCTGCAACTGAGATACATATGTAATACCTAAACATATGAAACTAAAATTATGCTGCTAAAAGAGCTCATACTTTCTGGCCTTAGTAATGGCCATCGATTTTTGGTATAAAGGCCCTCAAAACATGATTCTGGCTACACCATGTGTTGGGAAATTTTTTCAAATTAAGCAACTGATTTTATCCACTTTTTGTTACCAGGGCTCAGCAATAAGAGTTTCTGACAGAAAATTCACCGCTTTCTCATTACATAACTTTTTTCACTGCAAAGGGTAGCTTAAAACGTAAAGTAAAAATAGGAAAAAGGATCTAATTAGCATGAACAGTCAGTTTGAACTTATTTGTTTACTAGGAGCAGCTATCTAGTTCTTCTTGAATTACATCTTTAATCTTGAGTAAGACTCCTCCTAAACGGAAAGAAAAACCCTGGGAATTTTTCCCAGCCATCTTTCAGGTAGTCCTCTGGAAATATTTCCAACCACTGGAATTAACAACTATGAGATAATTTTCAATAATCTTGTCTTGATGATCAAAATAGGTAGGACATTCATTAATGTACTTTTATTATTTTTATTATAGACTCTAATGTTACATGGATTAAAGCAAATTTAAATTAGTGTTTCATCAGGTTGTGGGGCGTTCCTGAAGGTGCTTTTCACTTACTCATTGGGAAGAGCTGATCCAGAATGGGGTGTGAGTATTTTTGTTTTTATTTACAATAATTTTTTAAGGCATTAAGTAGAATAAACATAATTTTCATATTCACTGAGATCTTAGATTGAACCACGTGACGGGGAAAATCAAATTAGGGTTAAGTAAGGTTATAAAAAGTTGATTCTTAAGGAATAATTTTTTTCCAAAACTTATGGACATTTAAAAAAAATTTTGCAAGGTGAATGGTCAGCATTTCACCAAATGCCCAGTTCCGCTTCAACAACATGGATGGGAAAGGACCTCATCTAAAATGTTTTACCTCACTGCTTTCATCAAATTTCAAATCAAGCAGTAAAAAGCTACACCCTAGTGTCTCGTGGTGAATTGAGCTTTCTAGGTGGTGAGTGCTTAAACGTTAGACTAAAAGTATCTCATCATGGAAAATGATTTAAATACAAATGTTTATGGGAAATATTTCAGAATGCAAAATTCATCATGGAGAACATTCATCTCTCTCAATTTCCATGTGGTCTGAAATGGAGTAAGGTGTGTGTAAACAAAAGGGTATTCATCCCCAAACACAGTGCCAATTTTTGGAATGGTTTGATTCCTTCATTGGTCTGTAATTGTATCTGAGAAGAAACCCCATCCTTGTCTTTTGATGAAAAGACATAAACCCAATTTTAAAAAAATCAATATTTTTTTTTTGCCGTTGACTACGACCCGACTCTCCCCCGAGCGCTTGAATGCTGGAACTCTGGGGGGAAACAAGGATTGATCGGACCTGGGAACACCATAATCCTTTAAAATTTAACCAACGGAGCATCTTTTTTAGTTGGAACATTACTGTATCTCCGCGGGGAATCAACTGGCAGATATTTTAACTGAAAAAGGGCCCCCACACCACTGGAGGTTGGGGCTTCCTAACCAGCACTTGGGGAAAATTTAGAGGTCCTCCAACTCCAAACTTGAAGGATCCTTCCGTGTCTGGGAATTTGTGGGGGCTTCTGTAAAATGGGGCATTTTGAAAATTTTTTTAAAAAATGCTCCAAATTTTTTTTTTTAAATTTCTTTTTTAAAAAATGAGAAAAAAATTATAACGGCGGGATGTTCCCTTTCACGGGAACCTCTGAAATTTCGAAAAATTTCGAAAAATTTAATTTTTTTTTCGTCTTAAAATATAAAATTGAAGACAAAATTTTCCTTTCCCAAGAAAATGGGTCCGAAAAGTTCCGTCGATGGGTTTTCCACGTCCGGGGGGAAATCCGATTTTTTTCATTCCCAGACATTTTTTTTTTCCCCTATATCATTCTCGTTCCTTTTTTTTTTCCCTTTTTTTTTTCTCTTTCATTTCACGGGTCCTTATGCTGAACGCCCACCCATGTGTTTGCCGTGCATGGCGACCCCTGTCGGAGGGAATGTGTCCTGGCGGTTGAGGGGGTTGTTTTCCCACTACTTACCTTTTTGCACCTGCTTTGCACTTAGGGATACGTTGTTTTTGATTTTGAGGAAATTCCTTTAAGGCTTAACACGCTTGCTTTGGCCCCGGGCTCTTCTAGACGGGCGGTCCGGGGCTAACCCCCCCCCGATCCCGGCTTGGGCTAGATCTTGTACTGAACTCCAGGGTGAGCGGGGGGGTACACGGGGGTCAGCGCGTGCTATTCCCCACTTTTCTCCGTGGGAACCCTGGCACTCCGATGGGGTGTCCCCCTTTTTGGGCTCCGTGG
>CAXIVR010000009.1:27737-40066 GCA_964035755.1 Teleogryllus oceanicus | reverse complement strand
GAATTGTTACGATTTTGAAAAATATTCTTTGTAATTTGGAGTACTTCATGAGCTAGAATATAGTAAATTTTCTAAAACGACACCAAAGTTTTTGAAAGAATTGGGTAAAATACACTTACAAAGATGGCATAGGTCCATTTTACTCTGTTAACTCTGAATTTTGAAAATTTCAAAGTTTGAAATTTTTCAGCTTATTCCTACTATTACAAAATTGAAGATGAAATTTTTTCTAAGTAAAAATTTTTCTCCATATTAGTTCGTTTATTAAGTTTGAAAGTTTTGGTAGTTTTGCAGAATAATGCATGAATTATGTGCAATATTAAAAATAAAATACAGATGTTTTCAAAAATGGCTCCAAATTTTTCTTCTAGGAATAGTGTAATGTCTTCTATAAGATGACATAAACATCATATTCTTAGACCTGTTTGTTTTTCAAAATTTCAAAATGTAATTTTCTTTTAGTGTGCATACAAATGGCTGGTGTAGTCAAATTAATTTTTACTTCGATTTTAAACAGTTTTTCTCAAAATACTCAATTTTTCTTAAAAATTTATTCTCTATGTAGCAAAGGATAGTATAAAACTGGTGCAGGTTCCATTCTTTGCAAGAACTGAATTTTCAAAATGCAAAAATTAATATCGCAAATGTACTTGTTCAATTCAGAGATTTTTGTCTTAAATGAAAACTGTTCTAATAAATCAGGTCGTTAAAAAAATTTCATATATTTTTTTAAACTAGTTTTTTTTAAGAATTTCTGCTTGTAATTAATATAAATCACTATAAAAAGTTCTCAAAACCCACTACAAATTTTTGCTTCAATTTTTACTCAGATAGAACAAGGGACACTTAAAAGAATGCCAGAGGTAATTTTCATTAAACTGTGAATTTTTGGATATTGTAAATTTTTGGATATTGTAAATTTTGAAATTTTCCCATGTATAATGTGAAAAAGTATGTGATATTAAAAATCCCTAGTTACATTTATGTTATTCATGGCGATTAAAACAAATTGTACAGTATTTTCAATTATGTTTAAATTATATGTGAGAAGAAAGATATTGTGCTGCATTAGAGTATCAGCAGCATTAATGAAAAGCAAAAAGATAGCTACTGTGATTCAGCCACGTTTGTCCGATTTGCCCAACAGCAAAAGAAAGGATTTCTACAAGGATTTGTCAGAATAAATCCTTGTTGATGAATTGATGAAACAACATTCCATGAATGGATCTATATTATTTAACTTCAGAAACTTTCTACACAAGTACATAAATAAGAACAAGAAAAATGTTTAGTGCCTTTTGAGATGCCTATTTCACACTTTTAAATGCCATTATTACATTTTTAAAAGCCTGTATTACATATTTAAATGCCTATTTTACAATTTTAAATGCCTATTTTCCTGCCTATTTCTACAGTTTTTCTTTCCTTTAAATCTATAGCTTAGACATCATTTAAAGCACAGATACTCATAAATGCAATAATGTGAATAAATTGCTGCTAATGTAAATACAAGTGAGAGTAATGTAAATTTAGTGAGAGTTTGGGCCATTTTTCAGAAAATTTTGAAACTGCCTTAGGCTGGTCATGTAAAGTATCCTCAAACTTTAAAGAATGTTTTTCAAAATCTCAGAGCTGTGAGGCTGGCCACATCAACGAGGGAATGTTAATTTCGGGAAAATTCTCTGAATGATTTTGGCATTAGTGTTCACGGACACGTTTTGAATTGTATCACGTTTTTGGAGTCCCACAATTCATGAAATCTGACTACTTAACATATTAGAGGAAGTAATTTACTACATATGGGAACTGACTTGTCCACTTTTTCTGTAACAGGGCCTCATAATACTACCATCACCATTTTTTGCCGCAGCATTACATAACTTTCTATACTCCATTTATTATTCTGTTTATACATATGTATACGAGAAAGTATAAAGGACAGTTATTGCAAAAGCATTGATATTTAGTCAATTTAATTCTTAAAAGAAAGTTACATTAGTGTATTATTTTATTTTTTGATACAAGAATGGAATCTTTTTGTAATGAAAATTTATCTTTCTTAGATTCTCCAGCTGACTTGCACGGCATGTGGTATCCAACTGTCGTCGATATCTGGTGTGTTTATCTAGATTGTATCGATGTGTGGACAGACCCATTTTCCAAGGCCTTAGCCAAGAGGCTTTGAGTATGTGCATCCAGAGTGTTGCTTGCAGCAACAGCCATCACATCACGCAAAGTATGCTCTAGAACTGCTATAATAGTTTTAGAAAGTTTCTGGTCATAAATAGGCTGTAATATGTTGAGATATTGAATTAAATATTTCATGAGAATAAATCCCTCTACAAAACTTTTAAAATATAAGAAAAACATATTATGAAATTATTAACATCATACATGTCGATAATACAATAAACAATAATTTAAACTTGTTGTAAGAGAACAATGTAAAGATAAACTTCACAGAGCAAGAAAGACTTCTAGAAGATTGTACAATATTATAATATAGTAATGAACTTTGGTAATGTTCTCAAAAATTAGATATAGATAAATATTAGAAATTTTGTAGTTCTCTTGCGTGATATGTTTTCATTGTGTGCTGTGAGATTTCCTTATTTCTAGCTTTAGTTAGGGTATTTCAAAATACGATACAGAGTTTTAGCTTCTCCAAAATCGCTTTGAAACAATTAGTAGTACTTATTAATTGTTCACGGATTTAAACAATTTATTTCAATCCTTGTATACTAACTTGTTGAGTCACAAAGATAATTTCTAATTTGAATAAAATCTTGTAGCTCAACTTGATATATTTATGATTACTTTAAATACATCTCCAACTTGAAATTAATATATTTAATCACAAATGCAATGAGAGCATTCTTTTCGGTCAATCCATTTTAAGTGGTCCAGCACTGGTCTCTCGCCATCTCAAAAATTCACATTTTGTACAGAACTTTCTTATGTTTGCTGTTCCAAAGCATTTTTGGTTTATTTTATTGTATCTGGTTTACAAATGGCTGGCCATTTTGTTTTACGCTGTGCACCATTTTGCGTTTGTAGAGGTTTACTCTTTCAAAATTATTCATCTCTGGGCTGTTCTAACATAACGTTAACGACACTTGGATTATGTAATGAATTTGAAGTGTAGTTTTGTAATGATACATTTATTTTAGCATAAAGCTTTTTCTGTCTTGTCTTGTTTGGACCAAGTCCCCAACCGCTCAGAATAGCACTGAAGATTGCTGCAATGCAGCCAAAAAGCTTTATGCTAAAATAAATATATACGACAAACGCCTCAAAGTTAGAATGTTTACATTCTCCATGGAAGACACTAAGCTCTTTATCAAACGCTCTATTCTCAGTGAATGGCAAATAGAGTAGCAGAACTCAAGTTTAAGCTCACGAGAATCAAGGATTCATAAATCCATGGTCTTCTCTCATCTCATGATGATCATTCGCGTGTGGAGATATTCTAACCCACCTTCAATCAGTCATGTCGTTTGTCCCATGGATATCTCCTCTCATGGGGACTCACCCTATATGTGAATACTGCAAAGTATTCTGCTTACGTGGAGTTCTCTTGCTCTGTGGAGAGAACCACCGAAGGCACCGCCTTGCTAGCTTCCTAGCGATACTTAAAATGACGATCTCCTCTCTGCCAGCTTTTATGAGAGACTCACTTCTACAGCCTTATTTGAAAGAGAAGATATACCACTATTTGGCTTTTAATAGGAGATTCGAAGTGTTTGTCTAGCTATTTTCTGCCAAACCTTCTTTTCCCCAGTTTTGCTGCTGAAAATTGCTTTTTCCACACAGCATTACATAAACTCTCTCTACCGTGGTAGCAAGAAAGTAAAATCAAAATACCAAATGTGATTCTAGCGAGTTTGTTTAATGTATGTAACTCCATAAAATAATAATTCCATCTAATGTTCATTAGTCAGTAATCATCTTCACCTCTCCAGCATTCTAGAAGCTTATGACATTTGTTCTGAAACTTTTATGTTTTATTTATGAATGACTTTTCATTCCTTAAAGTCTGTTGTATGCTTTGTACTTAATGATTTTACATCTTATATTTTATTTTCTTTAGGGAGCAGTTGATGGTCTGCTGTTTCAAGTTAAACATCTGTTGATTTTGTGAACAATTGCCATTTCAGGTGGATTTACTGTGAAAGAAATGAGTTTGGACTTCACAAAGTTAAACAGCAGGTATGGTTGTTCATTATGAATAGAGCCGAAGTTTGGCAAATGCTGTTTCAGATTACTGCTACTATTTGATGATTTGTAAAATAGGAATCGATAATTGTACCCATAGAATTGTTTTGGTAGATTTTCATTTTGCCTATTTTACCTTCTGATCCTATTTTTGCCATTTTTTCTCATTCTTGGCTTTTTCTTATTAATAATTATTATGTATAATTATTATTGTGTATTGTAATATAATTATTGTGTATTTTAATTCTTCTGGCATTGATTCCAATGAAGTTGGATATATACCTGCATGTCTGGATAACACAAAGGCACAGTTGTGTTTCATCTTTCTGTGAAAGCAAAGTTTGTGTTAAAAATCTAAATGAAAACTGAAAATGATCCAGTCAAGAATCTCGACTTTTGTCATTGATGCCAGTAGGCTTTGTACGTTCACAAGGAATACCATCCTAGTATTGAGTATGGCCTCCGATCCCTTTTCAAGACAGCACTTTGTTCTCAGAGTTGATTACACTGGTGCAATGAACGAAAATATCATTCCGTTTTTGTTAATGTCCTTTCAAAATTCAAAAGATGTCCACAATAGCATATCTGTTTGGAAATAATGCAGGAAAACACGTAACATGCCATTAATGCTGCTGTAGTGAGGCGAAGCCTCCTGTTACATGATACACATTCCTCTGCCGCCACCACCAGGCCCCATGTGGGCTGTTTGGGTTTTTCATCATTTCTTCCAGAATATCTTCACAGTTGATGTGAAACTCTCACCACATATGCATTTTCACTAGTTCTTACAAATAAACAGCCACAGGCATCTCTCGGAGGCTCATTTCAATTTCCTGGGAAAGCGATGCTGGCTAAACACGACTCCTGACCACATTCATCCACGGAGGAACAATGTAAGGGATCATATTGTGGATGTGCAATGGTGGACATGCAAGTGACAGTGATGATCATGCGAGAGGAATATATGGTAGGGCAAGTAGGGAGCTTCGGTCAGGACATGACCTGAGCACACTGATGAATGCAGATGGCATGATGCAAACAAAATAGGTGACTCTTTGGGGACATTTTGTCAAAATGTCATAAACAAATAGAGGTAGATCTCAATGCATTGTGTACAAAAGTTGCAAAGTGGGATGCCTGAAAGGCCTTGTTTTGAAAAGAGTTGTTACTTGATTTGTTGATATTACTATTGTGAAGACCCACTGAATTTTGGTTTACTTGTTATACCCTTTTGGCCTCCTTCAACGTCGAACCGCCTTTGTCATTGGGAGCTGATAATGCACTTCGGGAGTTTCTTTGGCTGACCCCACCCGGAGAGAACAATTACGGGATTCGAAGAAGTGGATAGAACTTGAACAAGCTTTGAAACCTTCATAAGCTTTCTAACGAACATTCTAGCACAACCTTTGTCTCCTTCCTGATAATACATTGTTTTAAATTGTGAAAATTACAAAATTTCTGTATTTTTTATTAAAAAAATTGTTAGTATTATTGTAATATTATGTTAATTGAATTAATAAATAACCTTGATTCTTCAGAAAAACCCGTTATAAAAGTTTGGTTTTTCTGGGAGAAATATTTATGGACGCCCCCACTTACTCCCCCAAAATTTGCCAGTAGAAACTGTTATCTTTCTCCACCAGTGTCTCTTGTAAAGGGGTTTTGATGAAATTTGGGTATTATCATATTCAGTGGCGAATCATGACATTATTTTAAGTAGACTGCACTTTATGGAAGCTACTTCTACCATTGTCTTTATTTTAAGCTTTTCGAAGATCCCAGTATTATGAAATTCTGCCCTTTAATTGTTCTTAAGACAATTACAAAAACCACAACTTCGGGGTCATAACATACCCATTTCAAAAAACCATGAGAGAAAGCATACCTTATGAATGAACAGGCATACCTTATGAATGAAGAGGACTGTTCACACAATATTTTGCCATGCCTACCGACCATCCAAACGGCACTCCCCTCTCCCCACCTTGAAACATGATGGACCCGTTGGCGGTTGGCATGTTCTTCACCTGGCTTAGAATTTCTGGAAGGCTTTAAGAACTGTTTGAAACTTCGCCTATTGCACTTAATAGTGCTTATGGTTTGGAAGACTGACTCTCTTGGGAGCAAAAGAGTATTTTTTGCATCAGTTTTAAAGTTTCAAAATCGCAATAACTTTTTAGAGTATTGCCAAACTTACGAAATTTTTTATACACTTCAAATTTAGCTATACGCAGTGTACCGGGGTATTGAGAATTTGCCACTGATCATATTGAATTAATTGTATTTATTTTATAGCTAAAATAAAATAATACATGTTTGGTCGGGCAGGCTCAGGTGTACACTAAAAGGTTTCTGAAGTGCAAGGGGCAGCTTTTCTTTTAAGCAGCCCTTTGCAAAGGCTCTTGTATGTGGACGGTGCAGGAGACCCAGAGACTCCTCAAGGCTCAGCTCCCAGCGCTGCAGAGAAGCATGAGCTCTACCGGGCCAATCGAAACAGAGGCTGTGCCCGGCCCATTAAGTGAGTGGTCATAGTGGTATAAAGTCATTACATCTTTGTGACAACAATGGCGATGATGATGTTTAAAGGGGCGGATTTGATGACCTAAAATGCTGCCAGAAATTATCAATAAATGCATTTAAATGTTTTAAAATGCCTAAAAGCAAAGAAAAGGACATGAAAATTTGTGAAAACCAGTTCAGATGAACAGCTCAAGCTTTTAGATAGGTTACTGATGTAACCCGCTTCTTCCTTTCGTAAATGAACTCCGGATGAAACTTCCTTCTGAACTGATCTACCAGGTAATCGGTTCTTTAGTTTTTGCGAAATCATCTGAACCGAAATGGCACTGATAGGCCTTGATTAGGTTTAGACCTTGGATAGCAACGAAACTCAAGGAAACTAGAGGTAGACAACCGTACAGAGCTTACAATGATATGTAATAATGTAATGTATATGTCCAATGTAATATATTTTAATGTAAATTTGCACAGTATAGTGGCAAAACTCTGATTTTAAGCTCGTGAGGATCTAGGACTGCATAAAGCTTGGGCTTTCCCTCCTGTGTGCTTGTTACAAGGAGATCATTCATATTTGCTTTCAGATATGTCATTTGCACTTCTTCATGGGACCTGTCCCCTACCTGCAATAAATGCAGAACAGACTTTAGCATGAAGCATGCCCAGTGCTCTGTGGTAAGACTCGAAGGCCTTGGCCTTCTAGGAGAGAGATGAGGATCAGCTCACGCTTTTAGCCCCTTACAGGAAGTAATTTAGCATTATCTCAGAGAAAGAGTGTTTAAAAACAAAACATATTCTCGACAAATTTCATGTTCACTTGGCTCTTTCTGCGAGATATTTCATTATACCACTAGACATTACACGTGATTGATTTTTTTTACAAACTTTACTTTGTACTTTAACAATATTTAGCTAAATACTGTCGCAGTGTATTTATGATCTTATCATAACGCAGGTGCGCACACACACATACATACATACTCACACATGCACACCAAGAAAAAGTTGTCAGCCCCAAAGGGTGAATGTTTCTCTGTTTTTTTTTGTGATTGAAAAGCCAATCTGAAGCCAGAATTGGCCCACCACCCTCCAGTTTTAAACCCCAAAATTCCCATGAAATTGATTGGTGTTTTGTAGATTATCTTTTGGAAATTTGTAGATAAAAGACTTAATAATTTCCTTTTGCACGCCAAAAAAAATTGCCCCCACCCCCGGTTTCCAGAAAAAAAAAAATTGAGGCAATGGGGAAATTTGGTTTAAATTTGATTAGGTGTTGACCATATAAAAACATGTGACAAGTCTTTATCTGACTACTTTTGGCCTGTGTAATTTGACTCTGGCACCTAAGACTAGAGATTTTTAAATCAATATTTCTTCTTGATTGTCAGTATATGTTTACAAATAAAAATTGTGTCTAGAGATTTTTAACTCCCTTTATACTCTCATCATGACACATACTGCATTGTATTAAATATTTCATATTTTAATACAGAACATTATTATTCCCCAGAATGTAAAGTAATCCAAGTTTTTCTATGTTTTTTAATTTTTCAGAATATGTGGTGGATTTGCCCAATTACAAAATTGCTTTCAACTGGTGGATACAGTTCTGAAAACTTACTTTTGGCGGGTGCCTGCCCCGAACAAGGGGCCCCGCCTATCCTCTGCTGCACTGGCGGCCCCCCTCCCGCCACTCCAAAATCAACGTTTTAACCTTCATTAGATCCCCCCCTGCAAAAGATAGCTGCAGGGAAGGGACAGGGTTACCTGTTGCCCCAGTCACCGGGCCGTGGCAAAGAAAATTTGAAATAAAAAGTGGGAAGATGAAGTTACTCTGATTAAAAAAGGGGGTTTTTTTGAAAAAGTAACCAAATATTTAGTTTGTTCAAATCCTTAATGTTCTTTGTTTTGTTTTTAATTTTCCTTTAAGTTATAAAAGAACAACTCTATGCTGCTGAGCAGGTATTGTCATTATTGTATCCCCAAATTTTGTTTTAATCGTGTTTTTTTTTGAAATTAAAGTCAAACTATAAATGAATTTGGAATAATGTTGTGAATTTTAGTACTAAATTTTATTGAAATAATTTTCTTATTAATTTACTATGAAATTTTAAAAAAAAAATGTGATATTTTCGTTTTTTCAAGAAGCTTTCCTTTTGTTAACACCTATTAAGTAGGTGGTGTAGTTGTTTTTGGAATTGGAAATTTGGGTAAAAATATGTGGGAGATAAATACTATTGACTTTTCAAAATTCAGATTCAGGTAAGCCGATTATTGTTTTGAAATTCTTTGAAATGCTGTACTACAGTATTTGTTTGTGAACTTTTGTGTTTTGAAACAATATTGTTTTAAACATTGTAAAAACTCATTGTTAATTAGTGCTTGTGAAAAAGTGTCAGTGATTGGAATTTTAACAATACTATGACATTTTCGTATTGAGCACTGTTTTTAAATTAGTTGTAGATTTGATTATTTCACTTTGGGGAAACGAATATTTGAAATAAAGAATATTTGTGAATTGTTGGGAGGGAAATTTTTTTTATTATTGAAGTAACTAAAACTATAAAGAAATGATCACTAAATCATGTGTAATTTCGCTTGATCCCTGCATTGCCATATTTTTGTGAGCAGCCTAGAAATCTTTTCATTACGCGTTCGCGAGGGTTACATTGAGGGGAACGGACGGTTGTTTCCCGCCACTATGATTCCATCCTTTTTAAATATTCTACAATTACTCACTGGAATTGCGACCCAAAGTCGGGTTTTATCTTTCGGGGTTCCGAATGTTTGACCAAATTTCCGCAAGAGATTTTTGCACGAGGACGTATTCGCCTTTTTAATCGGAAATATACCAACTATCTTTGAAAAAACGTCCATTACTACGAATAAATGCTGGATTCCAAATTTAGTCTTGGGTAACGGTCTATATGAATCCGCTGCATACAATTCACGGGGTTTATAAAAATGATGGGTTTCAGGGGTTCGGCATATCCTCATATCGGTTGCGTCGTCTTCTGGCAAACGTCGCAACAATTGATGCTCTTGCGGATCTGTTTGCCCATTCCCTTCCAATAACAGTTCTCTTAATATCATCTCTATTTTTTGTCCCGCAAAATGTTAAAAGTGTTCATAGGTCGACGTTATTATATCTTTCCTGAACCTTTCTGGCACTCTCGCGTTATTTTTTTGTCCGTTCTACCCACTCGTTTCAACAAAATGCCCCCATACAGTTTCATTGTTCCTTCACGATTTCCTTTCTAAATTCTTCTCCGTCGTAGGATGGATTCATCTTCTAGCTGTTGTTTGACCTTCCTGCCTTCATCTTCTTGTTGGAATTTAATTATGTCTTCTCTAGTCCATTTTGGTCGAATATCGGGGGTCTGTAACAAACTGCAAATCTACAGATGGTGCTCTTCCTGTTCTTTATTCTTAAACGCAACACAAACCGGCAACAAGTTATTTTTCTCCTTCGCAATACTCTGAATAGTAATAACCTTTGAGGGCTATGTTAATTATTACTTCTTTCAAACAAGTACTGAATTCTTTCCGCTTACCCATATTCTAGGAGGTGAAATTAGCATGATGTACTCAAGGTCACTTTGTCTCAGAGCTTTGCACGAGCAGTTACTAACTCGAAGTTGGTGTGAAAATTCTTCATTTATACTCAGTTTTGTACATTGTAACTCAATTCTACGATCAGGATGGTGTATCAATTTAGTGACGTCTTCGTTTTAGTGACGTCGAATACCTTTCATGTACATACGAACCGTAATTAAATTTATTTTTGAAGTATATCAATACCGAAGAACGAAAATCAGTATTTATGGAAAAGGACATCAGGTGAACGAATAGAAATGGTACATACTGTATATTACAAGTCAAAGTGGTTGCCTTTCCTGCACGTAAACATTATGTTCCGTTTTTTTAACATAACAGACAGCAAAATAATCCCGAATATTACTATTCCTTGATAATTCCTTATTGATTTTTATTTAAAAATTTGCATCTATCTTTTTTACTTGTATATTCGTTTTGTAAATTTTTGCAAGAATATTCTTCAAATTTTATCTATCTACCCTATGTACATTTTCATCTCTATTTCAGTACACGCGTAGACGCCAATCAGACGGGGTTTTTATTTGTTTATTATGCCTAAAATTCCATTTGATCTTTTACCAGACAATAGCCCGAAGTGTGTATCAAAGTAGCCCCGTCATGATAAAATTTATTAGTGGGTCTGATAGACCGTCTATACAGATATTTGTTGATGACAAATTTACGTAAATTGATTCTTATGTGGAATTGGGAATTATTTTCATACCGGAATAATATTACTTAGATTTAACAAATTTTCATATATATTGCTGCAAAACATACGCAGTAATCTAAACATAAATCGATCAAAAGATTATAATGAAACTCTCGTCATTGTTGTGAATGTTTTTTTCCTAAATTTCTCCCCTTGCATTCGTGGCCATTATTATTCTTAAGTCATATCCAGAAATTCTTAATTTATTAGACAACTTGATCTTCCTATAAAATATTATTTAATGTGTCCCCTGTTAATCACTTTCCTTTCGTGTATCCACTGCCGTCTTGATCGGTTTCCATTAGTTAATTCCAAGTTCCCTTTCTCGTCTAGACCCGTTCCTTTTTTCACCTCGTTCTTCACGCGAGTATATTCCTAGTCCACAACTAACATCTTCAGCATTTGTCCCTCATCGCGTCAAAGCTCGTCTGCCCCTTTTTCATTTTACACGCTCCTCATCTGCCTTCCTTCCTTTCTCGAGATCGTGCTCAAATGTTTTTCTTCCATCTCTAGTGCGTGCCCTTCTCCTTCCTAGCATATATTCTAATTTCTGATTTGGTCACTGACACTCTAGCACTATTTGTTTATTCTTTGATTCTTACTTCATAATGCATTTCCTAATTTATTTCCACATTCACGGAAATTGCTCACGTGTCCTTTCACTGTTTTTATTTACCAGTTATTTTCTATTTTCCCCAATTTTCAATTATGTCGCCATTCCCTGTTATCATTATTTGTTATTCAAATCTTTTTTCTTCTGTCACCCATTGTTGCTCACATCCTGTTTTATATTTATTTGAATTTGTTGGTTATATGAACACACCCTTGTGATAACTTATCACTATATAATGTGAGTTTAGTCCATGTACCGACCGTCCCAGCCGCAGCGGCATCAATAACGCAGCGTGGCACTTGCCGCTTATGGTAAATGCGAGAGGTCTGTCCTAAGGGGGAAAGTCCCTGCCGCCCACTATATATAACATTTGTGAGTCACGGATTATAAAACCCGTTACGCCAGCATAAGCCCCGAGAAAAGTCCAGAACACAGAGAAATAGGGACGCGGCGGAGCGATGGTCCGAGAAAGCGACATCTACTGCAGGTTTTTTCACCCGATGTCCGAAGTTACGGATAATATTTTCTTGAGAGGGCGCGAGGGGGAGAAAATCCACCCTCCAGAAATTTCCCAGGCGGAGTCACATAAATACCGCGACGCACCTCGGGAGAATTTCTTTCGACTTCGACAGCGACGGCGACTCAACCAAAGCTTGGGATAGTCACTGGTTAGTG
>CAXIVR010000009.1:0-27637 GCA_964035755.1 Teleogryllus oceanicus | reverse complement strand
TATAATACAATGGTTTTGCTTAAAATTTCCGTGAAGAATGTAGTTTCCTCTTGCCTGAAATTATTGGTAACAATACATGTATATTTGAATGACCATAAATGTACGATGTTGATATGGATGAACGCCGACTCGTTGACCCGATCTTCATGAAAGTTCGCACATCTACGTGTTTTCTCGTGAAGGAGGTTCTTATGCAGCCACTAGATGGCGCATCAGTTGAATGCACTGCCCAATCCAGCTAGGCCTCGTTGGCGCCGGGCGTTGCCGCGTGGCATGGAGCGAGGTCGGGAGGAGCGGAAGGGAGAGAGGAGAAGAAGTCTCAGAACAGAACGAATTTCTACGGGAAAGTGACCTCTATAAGCCGTAAACCTGCCTAACGCGGAAACGGAATGGTTATCAGAGAACGTAAAGTGATTATTACTCTCTAAGAAGGAAATTTATTTTTAAATTTTCGGTATTGTGTTTGGAGTTATACTGCACAGTGTGACGCCCTGAGACAGAGTTAACGAGGAGGTTTTTCTCTGATACCTGCTGTTAGTGAATCTTTTGTCAACTTAAGCAAATGAACTTTCGTCAGGTTCCGTCTTAAGGGGGAAGACTCATCATAAAACCTTAAAAAATTCGAGTTTTCAAAATATTTTTCCTATGCATTAATTACACAGGAATATTTTGGTGAAAAACATATTTCGATATCTGAAATATTTTTCGCGTTATAATTTAAAAGGTGTGTCGCTGCATCATGCATCTATTATAGTACAAAGGGAAGCAAATCTCATGACTCTAAACTTCGTTCCTTGTTTTCTAGAATTACCGTTTTTAAGATCCGTTTCCCTTACAACTCTAAAAATAATCATTTTTCAATAAAACTTTCAGGTTGCATTTAAACTGAGTATTATCTACAAAACCATGCGAAATAATACACCTTAAATCAATAGTTTTTGTGATAAAAAATTATAAATCTGAAAAAATATTTATAATCAATATATTAATTTTGGATTAAAATTTATTATTCGGACTATTTATCCAGAGATCTAAATGACAGAGCATGGTTTTGTACCTGTGAGTATTGCCAACAAATTAAAAGAAAAATTTGTAAAAGCTTCAAAATTGAGTTATCAGGAAACACTAAGTCAGTGCATGAAAAATGGTTGAATTTTGATTTTTCAAAAAATTCCAAATATGTTTTTAAAGTTAAAAGCAAATTTTTCCTTGCCATTTCTGTAAGTTCATTTTCACTGCTGTGGAGTATGATTTTAACGGAGAAAAAAGTGTAAAAATAATAAAAAATGTATCTGCTGTAAGCTGGATCTTCTCCTTTAAGCAGGTTTTATTGTTTGTAGATACCTTACTGTTGATGACTAGGACGTTGTTCTAGAATTATTGCTTTTCTCGTTACAGAGTTTCTGTTACTGCCTCTTGAGAAGGTTGGGATTGGTACGTATATTTCCCATGTTAATAGTCATTAACTAAATGATAGACCAGTATCATTGATTTCATTTTCACAATTTTTCCTTTCATGTTTACATAAGGCAATTTCAGTTATAAAATGTCTACTTGTTTGCGAAGAATTCTAAATTGGTCCGAACTTTGATTATATGGTTATTGACGTATTACTAATAGCTGTATTTCTGTTTAAATGGGCGTTATTAGTGTGTTAATTATTTAATAAACACACCATTCAAGTCTACAAGTGTTCAATGTCATTTTCTATTTGCAGATATCGAATTCCAAAATAAATAGAACTAAAGCAACTAAAATGATAAAAAAGGCTGTACAAGATTTTTCAGAAACATTAATCCAATATTGTTCTTCAGTAGGTAAGAAGCAATGTTGAATTAGCATCTTTAGTAAATTTTAATTATTGCTATAAGAAAAAGAAGTAAGAAAATAGTATCTGACGAACAGCTTCACAGAGATGTTCTTGTAGGAGGAAGATGCTTGCTCGGAGATGTGTAAAGTCGCTGTTTTACTTTCTCGGTACTGCTTACGCAGTATAGGAAAAGTAGTCTAATACTGCGGGGAAAAAGGGCAAATTTTTTACACAAAAACACCCCATCCTCCACACACACGTACACACCATTTCAAAGCAAACTGCTGAGATCAACATCGCAGGGAAGGAAGTGTGGATCGTCCGAGTAATGAAAATATGTCACCATATGGCCAACCATTTTAAGGTTTTAGCTGTGGCCCTTGAGGCCTTCCAAATTGGACAGCCGTCGTTCATCCGATTTTCTCCAAAATTGCTCGGCCCCTGGAATTTGAAACCGATATTTTAATTTTGGGGGTACGTTTCATAAAGCGTCTCGGACATGTTCAAAATTTTCAAAACATGTTCCCGAATTTTTTGATTAAACTTTTTTTGTCAGATAACGTAACGGACGCTTAAGAGAATGGTGCGTATCTCATTTCCGTTGAAATCCCAAAATTTTTTTTCGGCGTTTTACTTCTTGTACACGTACGGAGTAATATACGTAGTATAGAGATGTTTATGTAATGCTGCGCGAAAAAAATCGGCACAAAATCGATTTTCGGCACAAAAAAAATCATTTCCCAGCCCAGAGAACGAAAAAGTGGAATAAACCATCGCTAAATTAAGAACAAAATCTCTAACAAGTGGTATAGATATAATCCCTGTTTTCTGAGTCCGTAATGCTGAAAAAACAATTGAAAGCAAAACGTCCGACCGTCCATCTGTCTGCCTATGTTTTACGTCTGTCCGTCCGTCGCCTGTAGAACACTACTTGCGCCTAAACTGTACGTAGCGTTTTTCCAAACCCTGTTCATCTGGATCTAGTTGAAGCTTGCGTGTAATTTTTAAAAATGTTGCTCCGCCTTAATATGCACATTTCCATCAATTCTATACATTTTGCATTTGTAAGTAAAAGTGCCTTAAATGACTTCAAATTAAGTTTTTGAGAACTCAACAGATTCCTGTGAAAAGAGCTTCAAATTTCCTATTTACAGTAACGCCTAAAGTCCATTTACATAAAAACGGCTCTAAATTTTTCAGTAAAATCGCCATTTAGGACTAGGTTTTATGGGGTGTAATGTTTGTAAATTAGCGTTACTGCTCAGACCCTATGCTTCGTCTTCGAGTTACAGTTTTAAATATTCTGTTTGTGTAGCTATTGCGAAAATTACTAATGCTTCCGGTAAAATTAAGTTACTCTATCATATAATTCTTAAAGCGTCAATATATAATATCCTTATTGAAATTAGCTGAATTACGTTTCCTCTCATAAAAATACAATTTAAATGTAATATGAAAGAAAATGCGATTTATATTTGAGTGTTAAAATTTGAGTGGTATTTTAGCTTGTTTAAAACTAATGTAGAAGTTAGAACAGTTTTTAATGTGAGTTGGTACCAATAATGAAACGTTTCAGCGGGCTTTCTGCTTCACTCCTTTTCGGGCGTTTCTAACTGTTTAATTTCTGTTTGAAGACATTAGTTATGAAGAGACTAATTATAGTTTTGTTTCATTTAAAGAAAATGCAACATTGAAGAATGAACTTAGATTGTCTTGGAGACACGGCAAAAAATAATTTTACGGGCTAGAAACAACCAACAGTGTTTATAAAGAATGCCTGATAAGAACTTTCATAAACCCACAACAATTCAAACTGAATAACAGTTCCATATATGGCAAGAATGTCGTTTTTGCAAGAATTTATACGAAAATGTGCCATTATTGACCAGCACCCATTGCATCATGCGCGCAAAAACTAATAAACGTCTATTACGCACACTGTGATCACAGTTACCAATCCAGCTTTAAAACATGATTAAACTCCTATGCAAAATATATTCCGAAAGAAGGTAGAGCAAGTGTTTTTAAGTGTGAAGCTCAACCAATGGTGATTGTACACAAGAGATTTAACTAGATCTTTCTGTTCGCTCTGAGAAACCGTGCCGTTCAAGAGAACCACAGGTCTCTTCTTGAATGTGCCTAGACTGTGATTGTGTCTATATTGAAACTAGTGTCGCACAAAATCTCATAGTAAATATTATAAACAGAATATTGCCACAAAAAATAATTAACAGTTTATATTTGCAACATTATATTTAAATATTTTCAATAGTGAGTACATTAGTAACCAATGACTGTAGTGGTTAGAATGAACGAACAAGGTAGTATAACCCATGAAGTGCGTTTGTGAAAGCAATAGAGACGCCACATGCGAATAACAGTGCTCTTTACGATTCCCCAGCAGTACAAATACATCTATTCCAACAACAGCAGGACAATTCAATGGGTGCATGCAAGAACCTGATATGTTACATTTTTTAAAAGAATTCGTTTTAGCCACTCAAAGACCTAACATGTGTCCCTCTATTTTCCCACAAAAAATTAAAGCTCTAAGTTGTTCACAAATCTCTCACTAGATAAAAATGTCATTGGGCGGGAACAAAGCTTTTGCCTTTGCGTGTGCAAGAACCTGATATGTGTTTTACTTCTCAAATTTTTTTTTTTTGTAAATTACTGGTAAGTTAAGAGTTTATTAATATTTGTTTTCAACGGTTCGACCAGAAACATTCGGAATCTTCATAAAACGTATTTGTCATGGAATTTAATCTTCACTTTGGCCATACAAAATTGGCCAGGTGCAAAACATGCGACAAGCTTGCTATAGATATGAAGAATATATGTGACGAAGAAACAAAAACAAAGAAAAACAAGACGAAGAACTGAATTTACGAAGATCCGAAGCAGCTCAAACTACGATGGCAAATGATTTTCTAGCTGTGTCGAATAACTCAAATACATAGAAAATATCATTTGATATGCAGCAGGTACTCCCAACACCTCCATATACATAAAAGTGGATTTCTCCCAAGCAACTGTGGATTTACAACCTCGGAGAACGTGACGCAAATGAAGGTTCAATGCAAGTCTTGGCAGAGGACTTAGCCAGTAGGGGATCACAAGAAATAGCACCATGTTTGATCACTTATTTTCAAAACAACTCTGAAATTCTAACAGAAAAATGAATAGCCTGGTCTGACTCTTCTGGTGACAATTCTTATGGTGGTATTATTGTAATTGGAACAAGAATAAAAATATTATTTCTTTGTCATACCACATAGTATATTATCTACGTCTCTTTCATAAAGTTCAGCATACATTCCCTCTCCCAGGACACACCTCTCTTTATTGTGACAGAGGTTGACAAGAAAAAGAGGTCCACGCTAACAGTTTACTCTTCATAGCAGAGGTAAATATTATCAAGGAAACGAAACAAATAAATATTCTCATGAAACAAAATGAAGTGATTGATGTTTTTCCCTTCACTCTTATTGTCTTGTCCCTAGTATTCGGCAAAACATGTTTTGCGATTAAAGACAAACTGCAAATTCAGAAAACTTGAAAATTGAAATAAGGAAAGACAAACCAGGTTCCGTTTTCTTTGCTTCGTATTCTGATTTAGCTAACTGGAGAAGTCAGCGTCTCCAAGCGTTGTAAACTGAATACTCAAAGTTATCTGCCCTTTTCTCTGCCAAAAAAACAGCTGCAGAAATGTAAGATTTGACAAAGCTTTTTTCGTACATTTCATGTGGGTTTCGGGAGTACTATGAAAGCATCCAAAGTGTAACACCGAGCTCTATAAAGTTAATATTTCAAGAGAAACAGCATTATAGTAAGGATTTAGAAGAATGAAGTGAATTAGAGGAACCAGATAATGAAGAAAATCAGGATTAAGCTTAATGAATTATAGCATATCAGGTTCTTCCACTCAAGTCACTGTATGGCGCTAGTGTCTAACTAATACTCATTTGCAGACATAATTCTGTAATATTTTACCACCTAATAAAAATAATTTTTAATTCAAAATCTTGAAAACATTAATATTCTAACCTGAAAACTTCACATCTCTATATCCCAAAACTTTAAAATGTAACTTATCAGGTTCTTGCACACCCATTGAATTATAATTTCTTCAGCAGCAGCAACAACAGTAACTACTACTACTTTAGCCACAAAAACCGTCTACTCATCAAGGCCAACCGTTGATTCAACATCAGAGTGCCCGCCAGAGAATCCCAGTGAAGAGATCCAAATTGCATCATTAAATGAAACTCACCAATCAATCCAGCAGTTTCAAATTCAATAACTTCATAAACAACAAACAGGTCAGCCCTTGCAATTACAACAACCGTCAGGAGCTGTCAGCGAAATCAACCCACAACAATACATAGCAGTACAACGATTTAGTGACATGTTCGGAAGACAACCCGTAATCAACAATCCAATAAACCCTCCAAGCAGTCAATCCAATCAACATACAGTGCCAAGTCAAAATACTCCTTCAACAGTAAGTTCTCCTCCCAATTTACTTACAGGTGTAACAAAACGTCAGCGACATTCGAATGACAGACTACGCGTACAAGGTAGAAGTAACTTCTCGTTTCAGTGAACTAAATAATGAAACTAATACTAACGACACATCTACGCCCATAGAAACTTCTGATATTAAAATATCTCTCATCTGTGTAATTGGTTAACAATATTCCCAACTCATTGAACATATCAAAAAGATTACAAATAACTTTACTACTAAAGTGATTAAATACGAAACAAAAATGTTATTTACTACCATAGAAGACTTCAGAAAATTTAAAAAGTACTGTGAAAAGTGCAAATTACTCCTACCGCAATCCAAGTAGCAAACCATTCTCAGTAGTATGCAAAAGCATTCCAGAAGTGTTAGTGAAAGTGAAATACTTGATGAACTAATTAATTTAAAATACCCAGTCATCAAGGTAGTTAGACTATATAACAAATCTAGAGAGCCCTACAAACTTGTGTTTTGACCTTAAAAATTTTAATGATCAATACACCAACGACCCTAAATCAATATTTAAATTATAATTATGCATTGTATTGTTCAAATACAACCTAGAATCAAATAAAATGCACCTATAAGTGCAAAACTGTCAGTTAAATCATACTCAGGATAACTGTCACGTTGAATCTAGATATGTTAAATGTAATGGAGTCACCACTACTCACAATGCACCAAACCAAAGACGGCGCTCGATTTGTGTTTATTTATTTATTTTACGTCAAAAAACAGTTAAAACTGCATATGACATACTATGGGAAAAAGTGAGTTGTGTGACATTTTCAAAATTCTGTGATCCCTACACTAAGTCAATACTACTTAAATTTTGAAAGGAGGAAAAAGCTCCATGTAATAAAATCTATTTGCAAGGATTAATAACAATACATTTTGGTTCTTACCACGTCCTTCGGAATAATACTTCCTGCCGACAACATGGAAACAATAACTTGTATAATTGTATTTCCACTGAATTCTAGCTTCGTGCACAGAAAATGAAGTTACATTTATGTCCAGAAGCAACACAAGGGCCATTCGCAGCATTTGCTCAATGGATCAGGGAAAACTGGACGAAAAACCTGATCGATGATGGAGGTCATTGACCCAGAAGCGGCGATACAATACTTGTTACATATTGGAGGCTCGCACACTGCCAGGCTTACAAGGACGCAGCTCGAGCCCAATCTCAAAGCCACTTTTAATAACAATCAACACGTACAAATCCCATCTACCTTAATAATAAAAACTACCCTTCATTACCACCAAGGGTGTCAGCATGGTCACCACTGCAATCACGTAATCAGTATTCACCCCAAATAAATCATCCATTGGATATGTCACAACTAATAACTACCATAACCTCCCAAGTAATCGCAACCATCATGCCGCCAATACAAAATCAGATTAAACACCTAATTCAAACCATCCTATCGACCCAAAATCAAAATGTCAAATAATCAAACTTTTCTTAAATTTTTGGAAAAAAAGTGAATGAAACATTTTACATTCAAGGATACCAAATATACTGAAATGACAGACCCTCGGAAACGGCTGCAGTAGGTGTTGCCATACTAATATCAAATAAAATCAAACACATACCGATTGAAAGCCCAAACTCACCAGACCTTGAAACCACTCTATTAAGCGTCATAATATTTAACAAGGTAAACCACATAATTAGCGCATATAAACCGCCAAACAAGCCCTTGCATTAAGATCTTGTCAGGGCATATTTAACACCAACAATAATTATCCAGTTTTGCTAATAGGAAGTTTAAACAGTACAAATTCAGCTAGGGGATGTAACTCGTCAACTCCATGAGGTAATAAATTACAGACATTCGCCACTGATTAACGATATCCAAATAATTGCACCATTGGAGCCAACCTATTACTCCTACAACAGCCGCATAGTTCCAGACATCTTATACATAACAATAGCGAAAAGCTTCAATCAACCAATTAAACAAATTGTTCTGCCTGAAATTGACTCAAACCACAATCCCGTAATCTTAATTTTAAGAACAGCAAATTCGAAAACCACCAATAAGCATCCCGAAGCTACTTATGAAGGACGTGTGAACTGGCAAAAATTTAAAGAAGAAATGTTTTTAAAAATATTTCCCAAAGACATTAAAACAACTGCAGATTTAGACAACAAAATACAAACTCTCGTTGAGACTAGACAAAAGTCAATTAAACGATCAATTATACCTTATAGAGTATTACAAAACAACCACAAATGCTTTCCTATTAGAATACTAAGCTTACTTAAAAGTAAGCACAATCTTGGACCCTTGTGCCAAATCACAAGAAGACCAGACATTAAAACCAAGCTAAATAAAATTTCCAAAATAATTAAACTTAAATTACAAGACAACAAAATCAACGAATTTCAAAACATAATCATACAAATTCACCCAAACTGTAGATCATTATGGACGACAATTAAAAATATTGTGTAAAGAGAAATCTATCATACCAACATTAAAATACAACGGCTCAAATCAACTCACCGCCTTCGAAAAAAGGAGGCCATAGCTGACCATTTCAAAATCACATTCACATCTATCCCTATTTCAGACATACACTCATTCAATGGTGTAATTAGCGATTTTCGCCTGACAATACAAACAGTACAGATAGCAACTTCATTTATTTCTCCCTCAGAAACCTTCAAAAACATCGCCCAAATTAAAACAAAAGAATCAGCCGTTCGACATTATCTCCAACAAAGCACGTAAAGAATTAAGCAAAAATCTGTACCTCACTAATTGAACTATTTAATGCAGCTCTAAGACTAGAGCATTACTTACTAATGTATTATGTAGTGTAATGTATTACTTACGTAGTGATTTTTATGTGCATCCGTTGTAATAATTGTATTGGTGAAATCGTATGCTGTTTGTTTTGCGATAACTGTAGCCATTACTCCTGTTATCCACATGGAACCGCTATAAGGTACATGGCTAAAAGGCTATGATGTACGTAAGTGGTTGAGTAAAGTAATTAAAATTTCACAGTGAAAGTTAAAACTATGTTTGGTTCATCAGTTTTGAATCATTTGTAGTTAGAATATTATTACGCATTGCTTTCTCGCTTCAAAGTGCTTGAAAGGCGAATTAATTTTTTGTCAAACTTGCTCCAAAATTTGCTTTTAATTTTTTCGAATAGAGCAATGGACACTTAAAACGATCCACGTTTCATTTTCATTGAACTCTAAATTTTCGAAAATTGTATGAGTTATAAATTAAGGCAAAATGTACTGTTGTAGCACCACAAGTTCTATTACGCAACTAGGGGACGAAAATTAATAATTTTGGAGAAATTATTTTTGACGCCGATAGGTACAAGCCAGAACGAGAGATGGAAACAAAACTGAAAACCAGACGAAACAGATTAGGAAACTAACTAATACAAGAAAGTCTGTGCCATTCTATAGCATCTCTAGTTCTTATAATTATATTGACATTTAAACCTGAGGATCATCTTATAGTAACAGAAATCATGTATAAACACACTTGAAAGCCAGAAATGCCGAACAAGAAGTAATAAAGTTTAAAAACAAAAGAATGTCGCATTGTTGACAGCCTTATTGACTGAGATATGTTGATATGGACAGAAATTGCTGTATAAAAATATTAGTAACCATTAGCAAGAGCGAAAAAGAATGTGATGGTTTAGCTGTACCAGATTCCTACCACATCTTCTTTCCGCATGTCGCTGAATCTCTCTTTCAAGTGTCCCTACAACACTTCCAAAGAATGGAATCTATTCTTTTCATAGAATAAGCTGCCTAATTTTCTCACTTACCTTCAGATAATATGTTGGCAGTGCTTCCTTTACTAACTCTGGTATCTAAGAACAAGCCCTAGTAGTAGAGAGAGGTTCTCAGATACCAGAGATTATAGTTCATCTTCTTCTCCATCAGATGAAGGATGTCTTAAAAGATACGTAAACTGAAGATGAAGGATGACAATTACTTAAAGAGCGCAACGGTTTTATTATGATTACTTTCAAAAGTTTTATATTTTTCAGAACATGAGAGTACAATAAAGTTAATGAGTACAAAGTGACATTTTCATCTCTTGCACTCTAACATTGCTTGTTGTTTCTTTAAGCGGAAAATAATGGTCATGGAAACCCAAAACAAATAAGTTTTGCTTTTGTGCGATGCATAAAGACGAAGATTCAAGATGAGTTCGCATTCTATTAGGTTTGTGTTTAAAGGCGCCAGTCTCATGATAAGTTCTACTTCAGAAGACTTCTACGCATCATAAACGTAAATTCATATTCTTTATGATTGGTCTTGTGTGAATAAACTTCCCTTAAGTTTAAACAACACTCCAAATGTAGAACATTATTACTGATGTACCTAAAATACCTTTCCATGATTGTTTTAAAATTAAATATATTTCATTGATCATAAAAATAAATTTTAAACAATTCATTCCCTAGAACCCCTAGCCTAAGAAACATATTCTCCATACAACTCAGTAACTGAGTTATTATTTAAAAGTATCTAGGATTTTAAGCCTGTTTCAATTAACGTTTTTCAAGTAATTTGTGGGTTGAAAAACCAATAATCAGCTTTATTGCACTTGATACTCAAAGAACTCTACTAATTTCTGTAAGTCCTTGTGAGTTTTGAACAATCAAAAGGCCAATTGAAATAATTTTAATTTTTCTTTTTATATTACAAAACAATTATTTGAATTATCTAACGCTTTGCTTTCAAATTTTTAGTCGTGAAAATCGCGTTTATGGTATTATGCCCACACGTCAGGATTAAGGTCTATTAAAGTAGTTTGTTCATTAGATCGACCACGGTGACGTACACCCAAAAATACTTCAAATGAACAGAAAATCTCTGTTCATTTGGCAACATGTAACCTCTATTAGGTATATTTCATAGGTTGACTAACCTATGAAAATGAAAAATCATGCGATAGAATAAATGTATTAGTAAACATTGTTAATATACTACTGTAACTATTCAATACTTCTCATTCAACTATTTACAAATAAGTATTTAATTACTCCGGTCACCTTTACATGCAGCTATTGTTAATATAACAAATGGTTAAGTGTTTGACTATCAATTAGCACGAACATCCCACCTTAAGACTGTTCTAAAGATGGTTAAATTAGTTGAGATGGCAAGGAGACACACAATATTGTCCCCGAACATCAGGATGTCTGTCTGTATTGTTAAATATTTCTTCTCATGCCCCACGGTGGGCTAGCTATTTGTGAATTTACTTTCTTCCCAGGCTTCGCAGGGAGCTAGCTATTTGTAAAATACTTTTGGTCTCTCCTATTATTTTTACTATGGTGGATACTATTTCAACAAACATCTAATATTATGAAGGGGATTACTCCTGTTATGATTAATATTTTTATTTCTACCGTTCCCCTGCTATGCTCACAAGTTCTCTCAATGATAACACTAATTTATTAAATTTATTCCCCATGGGTTCGACATACAACATATAATACTAACTAAATATAATAATAATAATAAAAGTAATTACTTACTAAATCTGTATATTCAGTTAAGGAATAAGAGTGGTATCACAAACGTGTCTTTAAGAAAATTGTATCAATAAAGTATTGTTGCACTGAATTCAACCCATTATTCAATCAGCTGGCAGCTCGCATGCATACGCGTGGCGGGCTTCACGACACGTCTTCAATGCGTCCGTCCTCGTCGAGGAAAGACAGAGGTTCTCCTTAGGGGACGTCTCGTTTGTCCCACAAATTCATGATGACCTCGGGCATTGGCTTCCCTAGGTACAAGAAGAACATGGCAAACGAATAATCATGATAAAATATGAATCAGTAGAACTCATGAACATTAATTCATTCTTGAGTAGATCATAAGCATCAAAAACATGTGAAAAAGTTTGTATTGTAAAATTGAACCATGTTTACCATTCAAAATAATAAAATGATTGAAATGAAATGAACATTCTTGATTGGAAAAGAAAAATATGTGATACAGGTCTTAACTATCTTCAAAACACCCTTATTCAATAAAGAAAGGTTTGATCTATAATTTAGTTGACAAGATGATTAATTTATTGGAGAAAAAGTTTCATTCCAAAAATTATTTTTAATCTTTTAAAAAATAGCAACTACCCAGTGCATTTTATTTCTAAAACTTTTAACCAACGGTTACATTATCATAAAAATAAGATCAATAATTCACAGAATAACTTATCTAATAAAGACAAAAATAAGCTTTGTTTGCTATTTCCCTCCACTGACAAAGATTTGAAGGCCGTATTAAAAAAGTAAAACAGCATTCATATTGTCAATAGAGTAATTAACAAAAATTATGAAAACCTAAAGACAAAATTTGTAAAGTAAAGCAAGAAAATGTTGTACTCAAGAGTTATTGCCATGTTTGTGATAGCTCTATAAATTGGTGACCAAAAGAAAGGAAAGAATAGGTGAACATAGACGTAACATTAAAGATATTAATGAAAGGCAGAACTCATTTCTGAACACAGAATTTTTACTAATCATAAAGTTAATTTTGAAAATCTGACAATATTGGCTAGAGAACCGCGGAAGAATTCGAAGGTTGAAATTTTGGTTATAAAAGCAAATAAATCCATACTCTCAATAACAGAGTCAAATACACTTACTTATAATAGTGCCCTATACAAATACTTATAATAGTGCCCTATGAAAATTAAACCAACATTGCAAATATATTACATATACATTTTCAAATTAATGGAACTTTTTTTGGATTAAAAACTTTATCCCCTCCACCTTTCTCTGACGGAATTCCTTTTCCGGCCATCCCAGCATTTATGTCTGGAACGATGTTCTTAAAACATCGGATGTTCACTAAGGTCTGATTTTGAAATTGTATGTGTATGATTTCTAAATGTGATACGAGTTCTCTTCAGTTTCCTTTGCATCTCAAGGTAAGCGAAAGCAGATACCTGTATAACATTTACTTTATTTGAAAACAGTCAACCATTTAAATGATTAATTCGTTCTTATGTATATTTAATTGTAATATACATTGATTTGATTGTCATATAAATTAAAGTGTTTTAAATTGTTTACCAAATTGTAATATTTATAGTAAATATAATTATGAAATACATCTTTACAGATGTACCTGATGATGAGGCGACACGGCGTCTCGAAACGTACATTACCAGGTTTAGTAAAAAACAATTTAAGATAATGATTTACTTTAAATTTATTTATTAAGACGTTAGTCTTACAATGAAAGAGTGTAATAAATAAATCAAATTAATACATTATATTCTAGAGTATCTATGTCACTAATTTTGAAGATCCGCATAAAGTGTTGGAAAACTATGTAGTTTCATTGGTTTTGTTAGATATCAAGAATATAGATATCGGGGGAAATCCAAAATCAATGAAACTTTCGATTTTGTCTGAAAAAAATATTTGATTGTGGTATCCTCTTCTACAATGTCTTGAAGTCATATTTCAATGTTACACTATTAGGCAACAGACAAATTGAGAAAATGTCAAAATTGTTTTTCAGGGGCCGAAAGGTAGCAACCAGGAAGAGAGGGCAATAATTAAAGCTAGCCGACACTAAGGAGATCAGAAAACTAACTACTGCCAGAAAGTTGTACCATTCTGTAACCCCATTATTTGCTGAAATAACCACTGTAGTGGTTTACGTTGAATTGATACGAGGTGTTCCCAACGAGGTGTTCTCCCACCAGCAGGGCACGCCCCTCTAAGCTCTCGACCAATCTCCGGCAGCATGTTTTAATTTTCAGTATGTTGTGACTGGGACTTATTTAGAGCTTCCTGATTGATCAGCGATGGCACTGCGAAACAAGTGTCAGCTGCTGACTCATTCTCGAAAAAATTGTGATACAGAAGCTTGTGAAAACTATGCATATTTGTAATGATTGTCGAGGTTTCTTGGTGTATAAATTAGCTTAGGGCTGAATTTTCCAGCTACCTGAAATAAATGTGAGATGAGCCGCCATCCGTTTTGTGAACATGAAAGTCAAATGTAGGTAAGAGATGGATAACAAATGAATTTTCTGATTTAACATGCTAGAATTCAATTATCATTCATTGAGAATTTTTTCTCAAAATGAATATTGTATGTATCATTGTTATGACGTAATACAACTTAGAGAACAATATCATCAATATTCACTTTTAACATATAAAATGGTAACCTTACAATTCACATTGGCCCAACAAAAATAGATATAATAGAATTGACTGTTAATGTTTGTCAAAGTACAGCAGCTGTGAAATAAATCATTTAAAACAGAATTTGTAAATGCTATCAAATTAGTTTCAACATCAACAACCATGAATTGCAAGCCGAAATGAAAACCGATTGATTGTAAATTAACAGACAGTAGAAACATGAACGTTTATGAAGAAAACACAATTTGGGTGATAGTATATGTCATTTTTAATAAGTTAAGCTTAAATAATCCACATAAAATGTAATAAAAGCATATATACGTAATTCATGGATAGTTGAAATAAAGTTTTTCAAAATTTTTCTTCTTTTTTAAATTTTTTCTCCTGTTCAGCATGTTTGCCTTTGAGGATTTCAGAATTACAATTAATTGACATTAGGAAATTACCCACACTTAATTATCTCGAAGGTGAGACAAAATTAACAAAGTGAAGACAAATTTTGGTCTCAATTAAAATTAAAAATACATTATAATTTAACGATGAAAAGAATATATTTTAAATTGGTATTAATATTTTTATTCAGTGTATTGATTAATTAATGGTGATCTAAATCGATCTTTTCGAAATATGGATATAATTCTGTGAGGATAATGTACTGAAAAAGTACATTAATGTACTGTGAAAGCCTAAGTTAAATGATTTTTCAGAAACATGTACTCACGTGAATAAAATGAATTATTATATGTCTAATGGTTCTTGAGTTTGGGACAGGAAGGAAAATAGATACTTTACATTGCCGACGTTTCAGCCATATATAATTGGCCTTCATCGGGGCTACAGAACAGATATTTAATTTATTTTACGTCAAAAAAACAGTTAAAAACTGCGTATGACGTGCTGTGGGGAAAAGTGAATTGTGTGCACATTTTCAAAATTCTGTGATCCCTACACTAAGTCATATACTACTTAAATTTTGAATTTTGAAAGGGAGAAAAAACTCCATGTAATAAAATCTATTTTCAAGGATAAACAAGCAATAAATTTTGAATTTTGAAAGGGAGAAAAAAAACAAAAAAACTCCCATGTAATAAAATCTATTTTCAAAGATAAATAAGCAATAAATTTTGGCTCTTATTACTTCCTGCCGCGACAACATGGAAACGATCATTTGAATAATGGTATTTCCCACTGAATTCTAGAAGACGTGCAAGAACAGAAGTTACATTTATGTCAGAAGCTAAAACAGGGCCCATCTCAGCATTTGCTCAATTGATCAGAAACTGGACGAAAACCTGATCGAAATGAGGGTCATTGACCCGGAGGCTTGTAGTACAATAGTTGTTACAGGTTGTTTATACTCATTTATACAGTCCAAATGGTAAATAATGCATTATGTATCATTGTTAAAATTAATGTTACTTTTCTTGTGATGCTCAGTATAGTCTCTAATTGTATAGAAACAGTTATGCAGCAGAACGATTTATGGGATTTAAACTTGCTATCAGAATTTAATCGTTTAATGTCATCTGGCAAAGTGTTGTAAAATAATGTACATGTGTATGTGATTTTTTGTAATGAGCTGTTGATACTGTCACCTGATGAATATGATTTCTACCCTCAGGGGTTATAGTAATAGACTTCGGGATTTTCTGAAACTTAACATTATACAGAACATAACATTATACAGAAATATGTACAGTGCACCATTTCATTAGAGCTATAATTAGTTAGTTATTAACAATATAGTTTATTTGCTTGTTACCTGTAATGTTATGCATACTGTAAGTCGTACATTCAAATGTCCTATTGTCTTTTAGTTCTATCTCATAAATTATATAGGATTCAACCGTGATAGGCATTTTGCACGTGTTGTGCATCCGCCTCTGATTGCGCGAACAATATGATGCGAACTTAGAAAAAATGTAATACAAAATTCTCTATTTACATGTACAATTAATTATTATTAATTATAATATTGATGAAAAGAGATATCAGGTGTTTTTATTTTATTTTGTTGTAAACTGAATTATTTGTAAGTTGATTAATATTCTATAAGTCGTTAGCTGCTAGTACTAAAATGGCTGATCCGTGGCCGATATCGCCAAGGGTCGTGGTGATCTCGGACCGAAGGGGTCACGGTTCGGAGTCCCCCCTCAGGCATGGTTGTATTTGCATCCGTCCTTTCACCTTATCATCACCATATTATTTCGTCTTCATAGTTACACCGGTTAATAGTGGTCGATAATGACCTGAAAGTTGATGTGACCTTAAATAACAAAAAATATTGTAAAGGGCTTATTATCTACGGAACTTAGCAGTATCTACAATACTCTCTGCTACAGAACGTTATGTAATAGATCCCGTATCCTACTCTGTAATTATCACATACGGTGCATTTCCTTGTACACTTTAAATTATTATTTAAAATATTCACAGGAACGAGTTGTTGTAATTACTGATATACATTCATCACGTGGTCAAATACATGGGTGACTTCACGCAACATTTGGGCCCGAATTTTGAATTTATATCGTCAAATAACTCCTGAAATAAGTGTTTTAGAGCCTTAAAACCTAAAATTTTTGAGGCGAAAGGCCATAAGAAACCTTCCTCACACGTATTCTAAAGGATGGTCTTCTTGAACATCTACCATTTTCATGGTTGGATGGACCTTCTCGATTCTTCATCACCTGCTCAGAGCCTTAGAAACTGCAACTGTACGTGTTAACTATTGATATTCTATGCGATTGAACTACACGGGTGAACCTCTCTTCTCGTAATAACGTTAAATAAGAATAGTTTATAATGACAAAGTTGTATTGTTTTACAATTACAAAAAAGCACATACAAGTGACGTAGCATAACAGGCCCTTGAAGAAAAATATATATTACAGGTTAATATGGAAATGACAAAAATGGGAAAAGTGTGGGGTTTAACCGAGAGTTCCCAAAACGGGTCCTTGCAATCTTATTCAGACTAACCAAGAACTGTCCGAAAATCACCATCGTTCCGTGAGTCCGATGAAAACTGAACAGTTGCCTTCTGGGGATGGTGAAATATCAGCATTCCCAAAGCATTATACCTCCGACTACAACAAAAAATCGGCAAATTCTTCTAAAAATATCTGTAGCCCTCCTGCAGAAGATCTTACTTTGGAACGACAATTTGGCGCCAAATTTTCCATGGCAGAAGCAAGGCAGTTGTGCTGCGCCAATCAAGTGTGTGCTATTACAGCCCCGTTCACCTGAGTGGTTAATAAAATTAAACATAACGCAACCCTCGGCCGAACGAACAATTTGTTTCGGGCGTAGGCAAGGACATGAGTTGCGTTGAAAGTCATCACTGCGTTGAAATTAAAATAATCTAGTCCTCGATCGTATTAGGTTCAGATGGTGTTTCAAAGCTTTCTCGTAGGATTCTTGCATTTTTTGTAAACGTAATGATTTATTTGTTGTGTAAAGTGTATTGCTTGTGTGACATTTTTGCAGCTCATATTTTGTGTATTGTGAATTTTTACAGTGACATTCATGAAGAACCATTTTCAAAATTTTTATGTTTTGAGATTCAACCAGCGAATCTTATTATTGCCCTGAAAACAGTGTAAATTTAAACGATAATATAAGTTATCTGTTACTATGTAACAAGTACTCAACTTTCCTTGTATCTATTTCGAAAAACTCCACAATCAATTGCAGAGTAAACATATGTACGAAGCAACCTTTCTTCTGACATTTATCAGACATGTCACGTGTCGAGTAAGAACTATTGTTTGCTCGAATCATGCATCTCGTACCTCCTAATAGCAAGGTAGGTTGGTGACAATTGATAGATAGGTATGGTTTGGTTCATTAAAAGCATAAGTTATGAAAAGAAGAAATGTTATGTTTGTCAGTAATTTGAGTCATTTCATTAATGTTTTCCATTTTTTCAGTCTTCCAATTTAAAATAAACTAGCGGAACTCGGCAGACGTTTTGCCCTTCATCACCCCCATTTCTCCTTCCCTCTCCCTTTCTCTCTCCGTCTCTCTGTCTTTCTCCGTCTCTGCCAGTGGCGTCTCTCGCTGGACCTAGGCGTTGGCAGCAGAAGGAGAGACCCTCCTTCTCTTTTCGCTTTCATATTTAAAGTCAAATTGAATTACATAAACAAAAACCTGATTTACTTCAAATTAAATATTGGAAGAATGAGGGAAAGACAGTCGTAAAATAACAACGATGAAGGTGTTAAAGTTTATATCGCAAAGATTGGAATAATACATTTGAATTTATTTAAAAATACATGTTTGACTTTTCCTCAATCTTTGGTTCTCGCTTTAAAAATTAAATACTGAAATATGTCTTCTTTATTTACAATTACTTCAATTCAGTTCTTTTCTCCTTTCTTTTGCAGAACTGTTTTGATCACTGTCTCATAAAATTTTGACTTTTCTTCTCGCAGTTTACATAGTAATTCTTTCTCGATAGAGATAAGGCTTAAATAGTCATGCGTTTTGTGTTTGAGTGGAGCAACAAAATGCGTGGATCCTCTTCAATGATCAGAAAGATCTCTCTACAGATGTGAATGTTGCGATGAGCACAGCTAATTTGTATATCTCAGGAAATCCACACTCCAAATATCTGTCCATGAGATAATTCACAATTTGGGCCGGTGTTTTGTCAGATACTTAATTGGAAGCATACCATTCATAAAAGTTCATTTCGTAGTTTAGTCAAATTGAACATAACGCCATAAATTTCTGGCAATTTCTTCAACAGATTGTGAAAATTTTTTCGATTACCGAAGTAAGTCAGTTTTGTTGGATTCAGCGAGTCAAAATATTGTAACTTGTCAAATAATGCAAGTCAAACTGTTGTCTGATTGATAATATGATCAATGATTTCAAAATACAATTTCCTGCAGTGATCTTTCAGTGATTCATTTATTGCCGCCTTCGTTTTGTTCTACCACCTTTCTTGTTCTACTATACCATTGTTCCATAGAGATTCAAAATTCTCCCCTTCATTGTGGAGTTGTTTGAAATTCAGCCACTTTATTGTCGCAATAAAAATATCGATATCTTTTCACTGAAGGATAGAGAATAAACATCACAATAGGAAAGCAAGTTTGATAAACTTTTGATCAAAATATGTTTTGAAATTCAGAAAGTAACAAATTGTATCGATGTCGTTGCTGTCACACTAGCAAAGTCTTCACTTCCACTAACGTGTTGAAAAACAATTAATTTTCTCTGTTGTCATTGACTGTATGCACAAGTCTAGAAGTAATATTGTATCTGGTCGCAGCTAATGTTGGTAATTTTCTGGATATGAAGGCAGAAAGTGCTTGAACCTCTTTTGGGAGTGAGAAAAATGCAGGAGTTATTTAAGACACTCAAGAGTACCTTAAGCTATTTGATACATTCTAATTATTCTTGTAACACAAAGTTCATTACACGAGCGTAACAATGGGGAAAAGAGCTGTACGCTACTTTTTCAGGACTTGGCTTTGAAGGCCGTTTAGATGGCCACTCCTGACCGAAGATCCCTCATACGTCTGACCAATTAATTTATCTCCACATTTGTACTGTAAAATTATTTCAGTTACATGACGGAAAGAGCAGCTGCAGTTTTACTGGCACTCATATCATAAAATCAAGAAATCGTTCAACAACTTCCTTCTGTGAGGCCGAAAGAATCGTAACACCGTCGACAGCGGAGATTTCTTGCACACATCAACCATAATAGCAACGAAATCTGTGTTTTGAACTTGATGGTAAATTCATTTCTTACTGTATCGAAACTGACTATTAAATTGTTTCAATTGCTGCGGAAGTACCTCAGAAAACTGTAGAATTTAATAAATGCTCTTAAATAGAATCAAATTCAGCATTTGAAATAAGAATTTCTTATAATTGTCTTCATTTAAAGATTCTTCATGCTGCTCGTGGCCTCGGAAAGAAAGTTGTTGTTTTCCAAATAACAGACAGCAATAATCAGTCTCTTCCAGGTTCCTGTTCGTTTTACTTTTGCGTTGTGCAAGTCTATTTCAATTTTACGTTGGGTACCCGAAAGAACATCAATTCTAGCGGGGGTGGATACAAAGTTGTTAAATTAAAAAAAACAACTGGAAAGATGTGCTTCTAACTCATTTTAGTGCTTTTTCACTGCAGTATTAAGATGATTCAAATCCCCATACCTAATGATTCCAAACACTTTTCCTTGTAAGAACAGAAACACGTCCAACAAAAAATGTATTAACGACATCACATCCACAAAGCCAATCAGAAATTTCTGAGTGTTCTTTCCGAAAGTGTCTCTCGAAACCTTTCCCGCGTTGAATTTTCCCTTCGCACATGTCGACAACGCGAAGTTAGGACAGGTCGCCGTTATCAATTACCCGTTTTTTCTTCTTTGCGGAGTGAAGAAAGCAATTTTTTAGAAATCCACCCATATCAAAGTGACCTCAACATTTCATTAGTGGCTGCAACGCAACGGACTCCCCGCTCGCCGTAGGCGGGGCTTATCGCAGGCCTGCGTCGCAGGGCCGTGCCGGTGGATCTGAAGACCGAATAAATCCACAAAACTAAATGAACTCAAGGAATTTTTTTTTAATTTCCTTGGGCGTTGACACCGACACCAGAAAAACGCCAGTTGCAGATTCCGCACGTCTCGGAGCAGGTAGGGTAACATCTAGAAGTGCCTGTAATAGAATGCTCAGAAGATCTTATCCTGTTGATTACGGTGTAAATTTTCGTTCAGGCCTTTGGCCAGAAATTTAGATTTTAATGCCCAAAGAACGTTCGTTTGGGGGAATTTGACGATATATATTTAAAAGTCCGCCGAGTGTTTTGCGAGTAGCATTTGACATCAATATTTTGTTTTGATCTACAGCACCAACAAAGTGCATTTTCCTCTATTTTAATAGTTATTCTAGTATTCGGGCGGAGATGAATCCAACAAATTAGAGATAATTAAATTTGGTTCAGCTGTTCTTCGTTATACATACTATAACTAACAACCTTTTTTAAATATTGTTTATTTATGTCGCTTTATAACAGCTCAGGTCATCAGCGTCCTCATTGTGTTTACATCAGTACATTAACATTTAAAGGTTATAAATAGTTGAATCATTACACCCTAAATATATCAATATATCATAACAAAATTCATCATTATTATATTACATTCAACAATTTACTTATTTCTAGTAGTTTCCCAGTAATTTTTACAACCTTCTTCTGATTTGAACAGTGAATATAAGCTGCCTTCTATGTTTAATGATTTCCTTATATTAACAAGTCCTTGGCAGTCAAGAATAAAATGAGAGTAGACACGGTAGCCCACATTTAGGACAGGGTTCAGGGTTGGATTTTTTGAACAGATGACAGTAATTTAGGTAAAGTGACCGATCTCTAATCTTGTAATGACGACTCTTCTCTTCTTGAAGTTTGATTTCGAGACCTGGCTCCGAATGGAGTTTCTTACTCGATGTAGCTGTAGACTCCATCTTCCATTGTGAGTTCCAATACTTTAAACAGAAGTACTTGAAAAGTTTCTTATATCTTTGTGGAACCATGGATTTGCGGTTCAGCTTTTGGGTAATGATGTTGCCATTTTGCAGCATGTCTACCTTCTCATTTCCAGTAATTTTCTTATGAGAAGAATCCAAACTAGTTCTCTTTGACTCCTTTTGTGTTTTGGGTAAATATAAGTTCTTGGATAGTTTGATTATTGGATTGCTGGTGTATCCGTTTTCAATGGCTTTAAGGGTTGACAGTGAATCTGGAAAGATGACAATACGCTTGTTGTTAGCAGATGTGATGCTGATTTCAATGGCATTAAGCACTGCCCATGCTACATGTGAAAATTGGGAAAAGTAGTCCGGAGACTACTCTAATTTGAATTGACTTCATTATCATTTGTTAGAATTATTGCACAACCAGTTTTCCTTCTCGTTTTAGTCCGTCAGTGTACGCTTGGTAGAAGTTATCATATTTTGGGCGTTGTTGTACATCTTGTACATTTGTATTCGATTCAGAGGAAGGCAAGGAGTATTTACTAATTGGGTGTTTATTGTAATCTTATGGTCTTGTCAGGGTGGGATGGGATTTAAACGTCTAGGTAAGATGAGTGGTTTAACAATATTAAAGTCATTCATGTATTTAAGGAGTCTTTCTCTCAGAGGTAGTGGGGATTTTGGATGTTTCATATATGGTTATTTTGGGATTTTGGAAAGTGGTTGAGTTTATGGGATTGGGTGGGATACTAAACGTTGAATATGCATAATTCAGACATTGTAGCTTGCGTCTTAGTGCTAGCGGTATTTGTCTTGCTTCCACTAATAGGCTGTTGCAGGGCTAGTTCTAAAAGCACCAAGACTTAATCGACAACACTGTTGATTATTGGGTTCAATGTTTTCAATATGTTTTATGGAGCTGAATTTAACACATAGTCTTCTACTGCTCCATAATCCAGTTTGGATTGAATTAGTGCCCTATATGATTTGATTAAGCATTCATACTGTGCGCCCCATTTAATCGATGACAGCATTTTAATAACATTTAGTCTTCTAATACAATCCACCTTTAGGGCAGATACGTGATGTCTCCATGAGTATTTGGAATCGAAGATCATTCCAAGGATTTTACATGTGTATGTCCTTTTAAGTAGATATTCTCCTATTCTTAGTGTAACTTCTTCATTCCTAATAGAGACTTTTGAAAACACTATAAATTCAGACTTTGTTTTCGAAATGAGAAGCCTGAATTAGTTGCCCAATTACTGATATTATTTAGGATTTCTTGAATAATGTTTGTGGTAACTTGAAGATGTTTGCCACTAGTAAGGTGACGTCGTCTGCAAAGGAATATTTTCACAGCTCTTTCACTATAAGGCTCACTTCATTTATTACAATGAAAGTATTCCCCGCCCGCCCGGGGAACCATTTTTAAATTTTAAAAAACGGTTGAACTTTTTCTCCTCAAGTTACCCAAATTCTCATCCATCATTTGAAAAAAGTAAATTATTGAAAATCTAATGTAAGTTTGTTTTAAATTTAAGATTCATACTCCATTAATTTTTTTTTAAATACTTATAAATCAAAATCTGCTGGTTAAAACCCCTTATTGGGTTCTATGGCCAAGAAAAGTGTTAAAAAAAGCTATGTGAGGGAATAAGCTGTGAACATTTATTGGTGAATAATCAAAATTTTTAATTTATGACATAAATTGGTATTCAAAACAGGGTTTATCTCGAAAAAAACCACCATAAAATGGCTTTCTAACAAAAACCCAAAATTTGATCATTTTGGGATTATTGGTAATGCTTCCTTTAAAAGTTAAAAAAAACCCTTTTTTGGCAAAATATATTTTTTTTTTCATCTAGGTTTCCCCCCCGCTAATGCATGAGCAATAGGTGCACTGGTTGGAACCCTTTTTGGGGAACCCAAGTGTCATGTTTCCATTTTTTACTAACAAGCCCAAAAGGGTTTTTGTACGAAAATGGCTTCCTTACAAACATTGGTACTGGGTCCCCCACCCTCCCGGGGAAGCTTATAAAGGGTCCCCCCATGGCATTAACAACTACTTGCCCGTCGGTGCGCCTCGGCATTTCCGACATGTTTTTTTTTTATGTTTCTTTTGTTTTTGCAAGATTTATTTTTGAATGGCTTAATATAACCCCCCCTTTTCGAACGTTTAGCCACAACTCCTTGTCGACAGTTGCCTCCCTTTGCCACATGTTTTCTTTTTTTTCTTTCCCGGACTCCTTTAAAAATTTTAAAATTTTTGGGGGTCAATATCCATTGTGATGGAATTGGTTGGTTAATTTTTATAGTATTTAAATATTTATATTTTGTAATTTAATTCCCCTTTTGCATTTTTTTTTATGTTTATGGTGAAAACCAATTGTGGGAACTCGCGTGGTAACGGTTTTTTCCAAAACTGCTGGGCGTAATGGCGCGCTCATATGTTGAAAAAGATTCCCCAATTCATTGTTTGTTGAATTTTTAAAATACGGCCCCAAGTCTTGGTGCGCCGCGCATTGGCCCTCTGGGCATCAAATAGACGGAGGAAGGGCCCCCACGGCCGTTGACGCCGTGGCCCAATTAAATACTTCGTATATTGGCCCGAGGCGGCGATACAAGGTCGGGGTTCAACCCAGTTTTTTGATGTTTCGACTTTCACAAAAAGGGGGGCTTAAAAATTATTTTGGTAAAGGCGAATTTTGTGTAATAATTCAATTCCATCATTTCCATTTTGGATTTTGAATGTTGAATCTCTGTTAAGTTTTTTTAAAGTTTCCCTTTTTTAAAGTGTAAGTCAGATAAATTATTGCGATTAAATTCTCATTTTTTTTTTTTGTAAAAAAATGCTTAAAAAAAGGGGTTTTTCATGTTATAAATTTCAAAGTTTGCAATCGAAATTGGATTAATTGGAAATTCCAGGTTTGACGTGGAATTCTAAAAAAAAAAAAGTTTTAAAAACAATTGTGGCCTACTTTTCAAATTTTTTAAGATTTTAATATTGGAGTTCGGTTATTCCTCTTCACATGTTTTGTGAAAAAGGAATTTAAAAAATTTTTAATTTATTATTTAAAAAAATGGTTGTTATTAAGTGGTTTGGGTTGTGTCTCTACAGCTTGCCCCTAATTAAACTCCTTGGATATTTTTAACCATTGCCTTTTCCTTTAGAAAAAGAAACCCTTTACGGATATTCATACCTAGGAATTTTGTTTTTCCGCTCTCCTCCTTGGACCATACATGGTCATAATTCCCTTTTGCTGTTAATTCATCTGGCGACCGTGATAAAGTTAAATATTCGCGGTTTATAACACCATTAGTCATCTCAGTTGCCTGTTGATAATTTGTTTTGGGAATTCTGACTTTGAGATATCTCATTTTTAAAAAGTTAATAAGGAAACTAAGATTTTTCCCTTTTCCCTTTCCCAATCTGTAAATTGATACTAACCTGTCTTTATAAATAATTTCTAAACTTTCTCGATGCCCAGTGAGACTGTAATCACATGGTGGTTCATTACTAATGCGTCACAGATTTCCGTGTCTGTTTAAGGTGATCGTTGGTTGATCAGAAATGATCTAAAGGCACTTTGATGTGGTAAGATCAAGTTTTGTTTTTCTAGGCTCCATTTCAGCCGGGGACAGACCATTTTCTCTAATGTTTTCTTTTATTGCATGTTAAGGATATTGGACGAAAAATTTGTTGGTTGTGTTGATCCTTATTTTGGTATTGGTATGACTGTGCTTCTCTCCACTGGTTGGGAAGGATTGAGTGATCAAGTATTATTATATAATTGGGAAATAGGTATCCAAGGACTTCAGGAACTTTAGAAAACTATTTGGTAAATTATCTGGTCCCGGTGGTGAATTTTCAATTATTTACAAATAAAGTTCACTCATAGTGAATAGTTTTTGTTTCTTCATTTTTTTTAATAGTGTCTTGATGTGATCTTGGTCTATGCTAAAATTTTTGAACTAAAGATAAGAAATTTGGGTCATAGTTTTGTTATGAATTATTGCAAACGCATCAGCAAGAAGGTTACTAATAGCTTGTGGGCCAGAATATTTTACACCATTCTTGTCAATCTAGGGAACATAGAGGTTCTTATTCCACTAATGGCCTTTACTTTGTGCAGAGTTCTGTTGATGAAGTTTGGTTTGTGATGGAAGAGGTGTACTCCTGCCAAGATTGGATCATTGAGCTTCAAGGTTAGTCTAGCTTGGACTCTGGCCTTTCAGTAAGCAATGCCATTTTCTTAAATTCCTGAACGCTCTCTTTTTGTTTTTTATGGCTTCTGTCACCTCTCTGTACCACTGTTTATATTAAAGTGGTAGCTAGTCCAGTATTCAATAGGATCAGATCGCTGTGGTTGTCTAACCATTCTTCAATTATTTTACCTCTTCTATCTGTTTTGGTAGAACCCCACAAGTTATTGTGGCTGTTGAAGTCACCCACAATTATAAATGGTTTAGGTAATTGTGTAGTAATATTATCTAGATCATGGATGTCAAAATGTTTGCTATTAGGAATATAGATATTACAAATACTTATGTGTGACTTGATTTTAACTTTCACTGCTATGGCTTCTAGGGTGGTTTGGAAGTATAGCTTGTATAAAACTTTCATTCTTGACTAAGATAGCTCTCCTCCACTAGCATTTTGGTATTAATTCTATTTTGAACAGATGACTTGTATCCTGGAAGTTTTCCAGAATTGTTTCCTTCGAAATTTGTTTCCTGCAAGCATAATATGTGTGGTTTGTTGTCATTTACTAGTAATTTCAGATAAGGTAATCTGGCGTAGTACCCATTACAGTTCCATTGAATGACTTGCATTGAGAAGATTTATTCTGAGAGATCAGAATCAGTTCCCTCGTTCTTTTGAAGTGATTCTTTTAACTTGTTCTTAATTATTGTGAATCTACTTTTATTGATTTTCTGTAAGATTTGAGTAAAGTGTCTGACATCATATGAATAATAGATTGTACATCATTAAGTGAAATCTTTTGCTATTAAAGTTGAGTTGCTTAGACAGTTGCCTTGTCTATGAAGCTTTTCAGTTGATTATAAGTGAGAGGATATGTGTGTGTATTACTTTCAATTTTTCCTTTTATAGGAGTAAGAAAGTCTTCTAATGATTTATTATTAGATTTTTCTTGGGTACCATTTTCTTCATATATTTCCTGTGACTTTTTCTTATTCTTTTTTGGTTGTTTTCCTGCTTCAGTATTAGGATTTTCTACTTTATTTTTGTCTGGTTCTATTACTGATGATGAATCTGATGGTAGGGCTCTTTTTTGTATAGTTGGAAGTTAGTATTATCTCCTCTAAGCTTTTCAATTTCAGTTTGCTCATCTACTACTTCTAGGTGCTTTTCAGCTATTTCCATTTCCAGTTGATCTTGTGTTTCCTTACTTTCTATCCTTTCTGTTGTCTGTGTGGGATTACTAGGACACTGGTTGCGAGAGTCAGTTTGTATCAAACAAAATAAGTCATGTCATCAAATTGTGAGTAGATTCTAGAAGTTTTTATATCTTCAGGTGCAATAAATGTTTGTCTTCTAAAACTCATTATGTGTACCGGTTTAGAGATTCCCGGAATGAATGATATGTTTGAAGTGACTTTAAG